>JAODOY010056946.1:0-17848 GCA_025399855.1 Forbesichthys papilliferus
GAGAGAGAGAGAGAGAGAGAGAGAGAGAGAGAGAGAGAGAGAGAGAGAGAGAGGGGGTCAGTCATCTCTGAGGTGTAACAGGTCATGGTTAAGCCCTGGCAGGTAGCATTGATGAGACCCAGAGTCCAGGTGCGGTACGGTATAGGAACGAGGGCTGCTCCTCTCTCCATGTGCCTGCCCCCACCTGCCTGGCCTTTTGTAATTCATAGTAAGAGAGGGAAGACAGTTCTCTCGCCACCCAACAGTATAACCTCATGGCTCCTGGCCAGACACAAGGACGGGGTGGTGGGCGCCACGCCAGACGCTTTGGACCCGTTTTTATGAAAGTGTATAAATCTGAGCGAGCCACAGAGGGGAGGTTTACATGCTGAGTCCCTTGGCCTATTGTTCCCATGCTGGCTCCCTGTTGCACCAGAGAGAGAGAGAGAGAGAGAGAGAGAGAGAGAGAGAGAGAGAGAGAGAGAGAGAGAGAGGGGTTAAGAACTGAAATAAAATGCTTTAAAAAGAAGAGGCTGTTGTACAGTAGCCTCATGCACCCCCCCCCCCCCCTTCCCCCCAAAAAGAAGAAAAAATAAAGAAAAGAAAAACGTGTTAGAGTCGCTCGGCCATATTTGTTAGGGAGAATAATAAGAGCTACAAGATTACTATCATTATGGAACATAATTACGGCATAAATCCAAGTTATCCCATCATCTGTGAGTTATATTCCTGCGTAGACGTTAATATTGTAGGTGAAAAGGGCCATACATGTACGCAGCCACAAATAACCTGAATGAAAACCATGGCGAGCATTAATAGAAGGCACCATGAGTGGGCCATGCTCAGGCCATCTGTATGTGTTTAGAGCCTGGCTGCTCTGAGTGACGGACACTGGAACGCAGTTCATCACTGTGGTTTTGGTGAGTGGAGTGGGGGGGGGGGGGGTATATCATGTCTTTATTTATAGTCTGATGTTAGCGTACTGTTTATTGGCCAGTATGGTTTCCATTGAGTATACTTCAGCCAAATATGCATGCACACACACACACACACACACACACACACACACACATACACACACAAACACACACACACACACACACACAGTGCATTCCCAGGGCTGAGTCAGTCGCTGGTCTAACGCGGCCGTTTACTTTCACATGCCCTCAGAGCCACCAGATCACACCCAGGCCTCTCATCGCTAACACCCTGGGTCACAATACTGAGCTCTAGCCTGTCCCACCACCACAAAGCAGACCCCCGCCTGCCCCCCTCCCCTCCCCTTACCCACGCTGCCGCTCCACTGCAACACATGTGCTACCAATTAGGTCTTAATTTGTGTGATGCAACCCCCCCCCCCCCCCTCCCCATTCCCTCGCAGCCAACGTCCCGCCCCCAGTGTTCACACACCCCCACTTAGGTTCACATGTACACGTACTGTTTACAATGCACTAGCAGCGCCTCCCCCAATATTGATGTGCTTCCGAACACACCGCAAGGATTAAGTCATGCTCCTATGGATCAAACTGGCCTGTCCAATCAAATTCAGCGATACTGTACTGTGCATTATGCAAAACACCACTTTAAATTAACACTAAACACAAAATATATCTATCTATGCAGTGTGCATATTATACAGACAGACAGATGCTCACACATAAATACTCCCTTTAACACATTATAGGGCTGTTTCAGTAGTATTGCATGTACACTACATAAGGTGACCACTAGAGGAGCCCCTAACGCACCAGAAGACCAAAGCCCATGAACAGAGCAACTGGAGTATAATTCTTGCACAGAGGCTTTTTATCTGTCACATTTAGACTTTGCAGTCCTGGTTGTAATAATCTTCCACCCACCAATGGTTAATGTGGTCTTTACTGAGCTCTCTACTAAGCCTCAAACAATCAAAAAGTAAAACTTAACAACTTTCTTGGAGGTCTGACATTACACAAGACTGAATATTCTTAGTCACACATAACAAACATATAAAGTATGGCACATATTCACTTTAATCACATTGTTACATTGTCCAAAAAAAAAAGGGCTTAATAATGTGACCATGAAAACAATGTGAAATATTTTACATAATGCAACTGCGTATGCATTTATAGACATATGCAGTGCATTGTTTACTGAAAAGTCATACAGCATAGCAATATTGTTGTTTATGTGTTTTTTTTAGGCTGCGGCTGTTTACTGTACTGAAATTACTGTTGCCAGGGAAACGCTCTAATTTGGCTTCATTGTAGACATTGTGGTTTGAGCAACAGGTGCATGTTATTTTTGGTTGCTTTGTTGCAGTACCTTTGTGTATGAGTGTGTGTGTGCACATGTGCTCATGTCTGCGTGCCCTAGTATGCTATATCTGCGTCTGCTGAAGGACAGGAATACGTACCTACAGGCTGAGACAAGAAGGCTCTGCGGTTCGCCTACTCTACACCCAAGGGATTCACAGCATTTGTTTACCAGCTCCCCTTGAAGGTGCGAAAGGTGTTAAAAAAAAAAAAAGAAGCTCTAGTTCTTAAAACCTTTATCTGGCTCATGCACAAACTCCTTGTGTGCAAACAGTCCAGGTTGTAATGCGTTCTGAATCAACCGCCACTTAACCTGACCTTTTACTGTTTCCATTGCACTGGTTAAGTCAGCGATGAACTAATTTGAATAAAGATATGACAGCAAGTGTTTCCACTTGTGCAGCTACTTACCTGCTATTGGTGACATTACACGCAGTCACACATGTTATAAAGAATGCTATTTCTAACAAAAACAATTACATCTGGATCTTAACCATTGCAATCTTTCATGAAATTAACTACTTTGCTTTGTGTGCAATATACTGATTATTTGGCATTGCTGAACTGCATGTGCACGATCTCTGCAGCTGACTGTATTCGTGCACAGCTTTCATCATGACGGCCTTCCGCCATGCGCTGTTGATTTTGTGATGTACCTACACAAACTATCAGGTTTTTATTGTAGCAACAGCAAATGTGTTGTTGTTTGTGTTTCACATTAAGCACTGAGGAAACATTATTTCAATTGTTATGTGCTAAACAGTGCATTAAAATAGTATGTATACTATTATGATATGTATGATATGCTAAAATATATATTTGCCCTGGTGAAAAGAATGAGGAACTAAGAACCCATCTGTGCTGTCTCACCACTGGGATAGATACATTTACATTTGACAGTCAGTGCTTTACAGTAACAGTAACTCCAGGGCAACACGCACTGTAGCTAGTCATAATGTGTGTAATGAGGCTGTATGCTTTTGGATACTGGCTGCAGGGAATGTGACTACCTGATATTTGATGTAACCCACATTTGTATGGTTGGCCGGTAGATTCTGTACATCTCCACATAACCTTACTGCATTGGACTGCATTGTATTGCTGAGCCCAAGCTACTTTACAGTATGTTGTTTGTAAACCAACAACAATGCATCACATAGCCTTAAAGTGGCACGGCAATGTGTAATAATAATATTGTCCCAACAACAGAAATGTCAAAATCAAATCCCTGAAAACTCAACCACACACATTTGCTTTATCCAATCATACGCCCAATGATTGGATCTTAAATGCTATTTTAGATTTACATTTACTTTACACTGCTTAAAATGGTATTTTAAGCAGATATTCGATATTCGATTCGATATTCTAAGCTAGGGGTGTTGCTTTGGGCATTGCCCTTTTGTTCAGGCTGTGTGTGTGTGTGTCCACCTTTTCACCCGTGATGTCCATCTTTAAAACCAGACATGATGTAGAGCCTTTAACTTTCTCACACACACACACACGCACACGCACACGCACACACACACACACACACACATGCACACACCCGTTCACTCTTGCTAGTCCCCTTGCCTTTCCAAGACGTGCAGTGATAGATGTTTTGCACAGACGGCAATCCATTGACCCAAGCCACCCTGCTCACCCATTACAAACCCCAGGGAGCCAACCCCCTTCCCCCTCCCTGGCTGAGATCAGCTGGAGTGAAGGAATGAGAGAGAGATGCACAGAGAGAGAGTGTAAGGGGGGTGTGGAGGGTTGTGGTGGCCCTGACCTTTCTCCAGACCCAGTATGGACCATGGTTTGGTCTACACCACATGAGGCAGTGCTGGCGCTTTGTTATTCAAACTCTCTAGTTACAGTCCTACACCCAAGGGGGTCTTAATGGGGGCCTTGGGCTCATGACCCCGACTGTTAACAGCTCCAAGGTGAAAGGCCTTGGGTTCTGCCCTAAGCCCACCATGTTACAGACCCACAACCCTGCCTTGTCAACTTCTTGGAGATTTAGACTTCTACATGGTCAGGAATAGGAATAGTAAAAGTTTAGTCAATGTGGACTATTTCGTTTGTTTTGTAATACTGAACACATTTAAATTGTCATGATAATGTCAATTATGGCCTAATGTAATGTAATGTAATGTGTCCTAATGTAATGCATGGGTGGGCGATACTGCAAGCATTGGTTTCAATATAATCCCATTTAATACAGAACCAGCATTGCCGATACTGATAGCAATACTTTTTTATGACACTGCGTGTTCATGCAGCGGAAAGGAATGTGTCATGATTTATGAGGTGAATGCATCATCAATGGACTACATCTGAAGTCATTTCCATGACTACTAATCGATTTTCCAGAGGTTATTAATCATTAAAAGGTGAGTGGTAGAAGATCATTACACTATGTAGCCAGCAAATTAAGTACTACCGTTAATTTATTTTGCACATGATTGTTACAACACAATGGACAATGGAGCATTATTTACACAGTTCTAGTCTAAGTCTAGGTTTCAATGTAATAGAGATAAACACACTGGTTTAGATCCAATTGATGCTCAAATCTATGTGGCCTAGTATCGATATCAATATTTTTGGATCAATCCCCCCCTCCTTCCCCTGCTTTGCTGATGCTGGGGATGTACAATATGCCTGTGATAGACAGTATGTTACTAGTGCTAAAAATAAAAAAAAGTTATGTCTGGTACACCTTTCCATCGATTGTTTTCTGACCACATACCATTAATCACCAACACCAGTATCAAAATAGTTTCACTTCAAAAGATGATGAATTGCAGGAGAAAACATTAACTTATAACCATTTGTATGCATGGTTGTCATGTCAATATTCAAATTTTGTCTTAACCCCTTCCTTGATCTAATAATTTATCTTCTTTGACAAAGCGACAATGTTAAACTCTGTGAAAATCCCATTATCTCTATAAATCATCTTCTCGTGTACTGCATTTGAACTTGTCACAGTCAGTTGAAATGTAAGAAAATGATGCATGATCTGTTGCAGGCCTAATAACCCTGTGCTCTTTTTGTCAAAATTACAACTGTCATTTTCTATCGAAGAGCCTGACACTCAAGATAACGTTTTCTCCAGGCATATTTGTGTCACCAATATCTTAACTTTCCACTGTGATATGATTGTAAAACAGATTTTACAGGCATCGTTTTACACAATCAAAATGCTGCAGCTACTACAGTGTATCATATTTATGGATTCTTAAATACATAACTCCAGGATCACAATTAGCATAGTGATAGCTGTTGGTGACTAACATGTCAGTATCAGACTGATAGTATTATAGTATAATATCCTACTGTATTTTGTGTTCCATCTAGCTGAGAATTTCCTTTGCTTTGGTTGCTGGGTTAAGCTGTCTCTCGTAAGCAGAGGAATATCCCCCTTCATACACTAAAACACGCATTTGGAATTGCCTATATCACCACAATGTGTTTCAGCAGATTTGGTCATAAATAATGAAAAATAACAAATGATAATTTCATGGATGCAATACACATGGCAATAGCTTTGCTAGTTTAAGCTGCTACAATATAAACATTATACATCTGATATAGTATACTCTAGTATTAGGTGCAGCCATGCCGAAGATACTGTATGTTACATTAACTTATGAATACCAACAACCAAATTTACCTTTTTCATTTAGGTCACTTTAAGTGGATGAACCACATTATTAAAAATACTGTATACTGTAATACATAATTATTAGAAATACATACAGTTTATTCACACAAACCACTGCTTTTAACATCACAATAGCATACCCATGTTGTTACAGTATGCCTAAACCCTGCATCACTTTCCTGTGTCTGCATTGACCCTTGTTGTTGGCATATCTCCCATACACAGACACATCCACAGACACATCACACCTCCACTGCCCAGCCAGCGGCCTTGCTCCCCCATTGTTAACCATCCCTCCAGCCATGACCCCCCACTCCACGCTACGGGTGGCTGTTCCTATTTTTAATTGCTGAGGTGGGGCGGCTTCCTACTCTGGGTTATTGTTGTCATACTCGTCTGTCTTCATCCCCCATTTCCTCTTTTCATTCATTGTCCTTTTTCTCTACTTCCTGTTTGTGTGGGTGACCACTGGTCACTCAGGGCCAGTTGGGTCAACCCTCTCGCTTGCTCAGGGTGAAAACAAGTGTGTGGTTGAGGCGATACAGAGTGAAAGACAAGTCATATAGAGTGTGTCCGAGCAGATGATCTTCCGGTCCATCAACCTGAAAAAGTACCATCATAGTACACCCCTGATGATGTTTACACTGTAACACAAAAAAGAAATACACTGAAACAAGTTAAGAATTAATAATAAGGATTTTATCTTCACTAATTTATTTATTTAAGTTTCAACCAAATAACTTTTTTGTAACTTTTCTGTAGAGGACCTATTATTTATCAACATATGAAGATTAAGAATAGAGGCATGCAGCCATAATAACAGAACTCTGTGAGTTCCACTTCAGTTCTTATGTCCCAAGAGAATAAAGAATATTTGTGTTTTCATATTTTAAGAGGAACCAGCCCTATCAGGTGGTGGAGTGATGCCTCATCTGTGGCGATGACAACATTTTCTTTAGGATTTGTTTCTGTTATTTACTCTGTTTAAGCAACTCATGCAAAGTAATTACAAATGAGGCTGTATTTTGTGTGTTGTTATAGTAACACCAAATAACAATGATGGTATATTTAGATACAGTGATGGTAAGGCAAAGGAAAATGGCACACTGTGAAACTTGTGTTTCACAAACTATGGTCAAAAGTGTTTAAATAAACAATTGGAGAACAAAGAATGCTCAGTTGACACAAGTCAGTACACTAAAAGCGTCAAGAATGGGCAATGTGCTTGAATGGTTTGCCATTGATGTATATTTCACTTTGTTGCCAGCCGACACAACAGTAAAACTATGAAAGGATGTGATGTAAATGGTGACCTGGAGAGGCAGCAAGCATTCTCTAAAGCGGGTCTCAAGAGAGTCTGGCTGACAATGGATCAAAATGAGTCCAGGGACAATGGAACCCATGTTCATGACAACATTCATGGACACCGCCAGATGCTAGTGTGAGAAAAATACTTATGGATTCATTATTTCATCCTTTGAGCTGAAAGAACCAAGGATACAGCCCACCTGGATGTTAAAATTCCCATCAGAGGTAGGCTGGGCTCTAACTATGAACTCTTATCTTACTCCAACATCTGTTACTGCTAGCCCACCTCCCCTACAGATGTTTCCTGCTTGGCTTGTGCTAATTCCTAGCTGGGCTTGGAGCCTACACACTTGCTCTTCCCAGTCCACCTCTGCGTCCCAGACCTTTGGGTCCCATCAACTGTGTTTACCTAAGGTATCACGCTGATAGTAACTTGGCAACATGGCTAAACACAATTCCAGAGATCATCTGTTGGTATAGCATGTTTATTTTTGGTACAGTGTGCCATAAGGAGTTTTGATTGTGTAACTCCAGAGACTTATCCTTACATAGCCTTTATTGTTTTTATTTTAGAGAATTCTATTGTGTCATCTTTGCGTACCGCAATCTTTGCAGACTGAAATCATTACCTGTAATTTGTAAATAAATAGTATAGTTATTGTGTGTCACTCAATAAATGTAGCTATCGGCATGTCCACAGAACCTTTAATGAGATCAAATCATTGTTATATAACATTAAGTAACATGTGTGTATTTACTCAACACAGACAGACATAAAGCCGACAATTCAACGGTAGAGAATTATTTACTGTATGTGTAACAAGGTGAGCAGGTTAATTCTCAAGATTAGTGTTCAATGTCCTGCCCAGGTGAAAATTATTCACCTGCATTTAAAATGACTAGCTGTTGAAATACATTAAGTACATAATGTTAAATGATACAGTAAATGTGTCTTTGCGCTATCCCAGTATTTAAAATCTCAGTTGGTGGCAAAGAGGTTACAATGTTTTAGAAGACAAATACAAATAAAGCTGATTCACCGAATAAATAATGGATACTGTTAACTAGTCTTTTTACCACAGACTGAAACAGCTGGAGGCAGGTTAGTAGTGTGAGAGCCCAAGACACTTTATCACGTCTGTCTGCAGTGGAGCCTGCCTGACTATCTCCCATGTCCTCCTTGTTTTACCGTCTCCTTTATGTCTGCCGCCCTGTATCACACCGCTGCTGCCACTTTTCGCTTGAAGCTGTCTCATCCATGCCCCCCTTTCCCTCATATGCTTTGCTCTGTTCTCTTCTTCGTCTCGCCATAAACCTTTGTCTGGCCACTGAATATCATCAGCACAGTGTGGAGGGAGGCTTCGGCCTGGAGGTACTGGGAGAGTGCTCGTTGTCTGGAGAACCATGTTTGTCTATAGCCAGTGCTAGTACACTACACAAACACAAAAGCACACACATACTAATGCTATAAACAAAAACAATCATTGTTATGTGTGGATGTCGCATTATGCAGAGAAACACACACATACACACGCACACGTACACCGACACAGGAACCCACACATTCTCAAGCCTGTCGTTGACACCATACAATTGTCACAAACTTTAATTTAAGCAGCATGAATGCTCAATACAGTCATTACAGATTGGCTAAAGTCACCATATGTTTACAGTACATGCCAATATATGCTTTTACACAGAACTATGAAGTGTTTTTGAGAAAGGTAAA
This sequence comes from Forbesichthys papilliferus, assembly GCA_025399855.1. Lineage (NCBI taxonomy): Eukaryota > Metazoa > Chordata > Actinopteri > Percopsiformes > Amblyopsidae > Forbesichthys > Forbesichthys papilliferus. The sequence goes on from JAODOY010056946.1 coordinate 8,969, forward strand.
AGCATTTACAGGAGTAAAGACTACATTTCCCATGAGCCTCTTTGCCTTGTTGCAAAAAGAAACAAAAGAAAAGAAGAAAAGAAAGTGTATTTGATACTTATCGGTTGTTCAGCAGTTTATCAGCTGTTTTGCAGGCTGTACAGAAATCAAGCAATATAGCAATATTTACCGGACATCGACTCCTTCCATTTTGACCAGGTGGCAAGTACTTAGAATCATTCAAATAAAATGGCCAGCTCTAATTGCTAAAGGTCTCACTTTCTTATGTAAGCTCAATAATGCATCACATAAACATGGAGCCTTATTGGCTAATTGCGTAAATCTCGTAATGGCAAGAAGGGCATGCTGCTACCGATCTTGAAAAATTGCATCATCTAATCAGTTAAATGTTAAGGCTTAACAGCAAATTGCCAACCCAACAATGAATTAGCCAAACTCCCGGCCTCCAAACGTCCCACCAGATCAATCCCTCCAGAGCGGTCCTTCCAGAGCGGTCCCTCCAGAATAGTCCCTTCAGAACGGTTCCTTCAGACCAGTCCCTCCAGACCAGTCGTTTCATGTGTGGCTGATTTACCATTGACAAGTTGATGAAATGCAGTGACGGCAACATTTATCTTCAAAGATACCACAAACATAAACACAGTCTCAGATTGGTTTGGTTTATACATGTATATTGTACAGACCCATATTACTCAACTACCATCCCATATGTTTGCATGTGCAAGACCATGTACTGAATGTGTTCTAGTTTTGGAAAATAACATCTGCTGGAATACAGAGCACATGGCTGTCACGTTACGCCAGAGCATGACAAAAACAAAGTGTGCAGACACGAAGACTAAAACAAAACACAAATAAAGTCATAAGACCAAGGTTTGATGGTTTGGTGATCGTGCAAGTACAGTACCACATCTCCACGCCCCCACACACTTCACAACAAACGCACAACACCAGAATGTTCCAGAGACAGCGGTTTATGGTCAAATTAACTTGCAGGTTTATTTCCACTTGATCAGCATCAATGACATGACATAAATTGGGAAATACATATTGTCTGCATGTATCTGTACCTATGCTTTTGCCCCCATTGCATTTTGTGTTGCTTTATACTTATCTTGAGCATTTAAATGTACAGTATGAAGAATTCCAGTGGAGAGCAGAGAAATATGAATTCTAAATTAACCTATGAAAATGTTAACCAATCCCATGATTAATCATAATATATGCGGTACAGTATCTTGCTCCTCTTGGTCAGTCTTGTATAATATATGATGCTTTTAATCTGTAATAGATATTGAGGTATTCCTAGTAAGCATCTATTTCCAGCGGGTTACTGTACTTACACTGCTGGCACTAGTCTTTGGCTTGTGAACAATGGGATATATTTAATATCCTCCTGTGTCTTTTGAATTATCAGGATAAGAGGATATTTATAGGTTGTACTGCCAGGACGTGAGATTCTTTCCAGACCGTTTGGCACAAAGCTTCAGGGAGTGCCCTGCAGATGGTTATTTTATTCACTTTATCATTCATTCTTTCCATCTTTTCTCATAAAATCCTCTAAGACATCTTTTCTTTTTTTTTTGTACAAAAAAGGAAATCCATCAGATCTGCAGGGGTATGCCATTCCTCTTGGGTCATAAATTGTAGATTCCTCAAAGTAGCAGGAAGTGCGGGCCTAATAGGGCGTATCCCCCAGGTTTCCTGTTGGCCTAACCCAGTGGACCTCGGGGGTTGGACCCAGACATTGGATTATATCATTTGCCCTTCCTCCCTTCTCCAAGCCACAACACTGACAATGCATGAGCCGCTAATGTGTACTGCAGAGTCACCACTCAGCAACTACTCATGGTACACTGTTTTCAGCTGTTTGAATGCAAAACACAAGGCACCCAACAGGTCATCTGTGGAGTCAGTCTGGATCAACTGCAACTTGTTTCCAAGTAGTGTACGCCATAAATCCATTTGTTTTTTAGAATATTGGCAGATCTGTTGAGACATTTATGAAAGCGATTATGCAATGTCACTGTTAAATATCCGTTTGCGTACGACGAGCATTTGGACTGAAGACGGACACAAAAGAAACCACACACACGTGTGCATTCTGGCAGTGAAAGGGTTGGGTACGACAGCTGTAAGCTTCACCCTGGAGCAGGGAGAGAGGTGATAAGGTGCCTCATCTGGATCCAATCACCACTGGGTGTAGATTAAAATAGAGTCAGGTCTGTAGCTACAGGCAGGTTAGCCATTCTTCAGCCGGAGTGTTGTGCGTCTGTATTTACATGTGTTCGTTTGATTTAACAACCCTTACCTCTCTGCATCACTTTCTCAGGCCTTTTCAATCGTGTATATATTTCCTCTGCCACCCCACCCTCCCTCCCCCCATCTCTCCCCTTACACATGTTTTGATGGAAAGCAGGAATTCAGAAAAAGGTATACCTCTCGTTCCTTCTAACACTTATTCACTTTCAGAGATGTAATCATCGGGTCCAGAAAGTAGAAATAGTACAAACCAGGGATTATGTTCCAACGATGTACAAATACCAAATCATCAGACAACAGTGGTGTTTCACCGTAGAGGGGCTGTGTTATTAAAAATCACCTGGATTAGCCTGTGGTTGGAGAGAATACAATGGCCTTGTCAAAAAAATGTTGTGTGCACTAATATACTTCAATATGTAGTGTATGTAAAACGCAAAAGCATAATATCGAACGTTTTGCACTAAGACAATAAAACAGTCTGTTTCTTAGTTTTGTTTCCCATTATTATTATTAGTAATTTTTTTATTAAATGTGCAAATATTCTCTTACGTCGCTGACAGCATCATGAGGAGGTAAACAATGAGGGGCAGTTTGGCGATCTGGTGTGAACCCTTTCAGATACTAAACTGGCATACTACTGTACAATGCATAGTAAAATCACATTGCCTTTCCACCTTTATACCGTGTTCCGCCTGTCCTAACTCTACGGTGCTGTCTGAAGAGCGATCCGCCACGCTCTCATCTGCGAGCCCAGTCTCTTTGAAGCGCACAGGTCAGCACCCATCATCCTCGCACCCCGGTCACAGATAAGATGCACAGTTTATACAAAGGATATGTTTCCAATTTGACTCGTGCCACCCTTATCCCCCTCTAGCCCATACTCATCATTCTTCCAATCTCACCATCTGTCTGCCTCCCTTGTCTGTCTGGTTCAGGTGTCAGACAGATGATTAATTGCCCAGTGGGACGAGAAGGAGTGCTTGAGATGGGAGAAAACAGAAGTTGATTTGATAAATCATTTCATTATTCATTCACATGTACATAAAATAAAAAATAAAACTAGAGACGTGGTTAAACATGCATGGATCTACTCCATGACACACACCAGGTGCTGCACATTAAACTCTTCCCAGAGTAACACTGTAAATTATACACTGTTCCTAACATACGCATGCAGAGCGTAGCGCAGGTATGGTTCTTATCCGCGCTGGACTCTGTGTGTGTGTGTGTGTGTGTGTGTGTGTGTGAGAGTGTGTTTGGGGGAAGGGGCATACATTCGGAAACCATACTGTCTGCCTTTGTGCGTGTACGTGTGCCTGTGCATGCGTACGGAATGTTGAGAGAGTTATTTAATAAAACATAAAACTGAAATGGCACATTATTCCCCCACTGATTTTTGCATCAGACTTTAACAATATGTTTAGCTGAATAAATATACAGCAACATGAATAGTGCATGGTCAAACATGTACAACAGAGTCAATAGGTGGCAGCAGCAAAATGGGCGAGGTGATCAGAAAGTTGCTGCTTTGAACCCAGGCCCGCTGCATCCTGTGTTAAAGCGTCCTTGAGCCTGACACCTAACCTAATTGCTCCCAGTGGTTGGATGGTGCTTTGCATGGCTGACGCTACTATCGGTGTATGAATGTCTGTGAATGTGTGTGTATGGGTGAATATGAGGCAATTCTGTACAGCACTTTAGCTGTTCTTTACACTGGTCGAGACTGAAAGATCTGGCAACCTCCACATTTATAAATGCCTATCTTTTCATAGAAATTATCACATGTACATATTTCTGCACCTTTCATACGTGCAGTTATGTTGCTAGAGTGCTATTTCTATATATTCCTTCAGATTTTTAAGTTTGCTTAAATCAATATGCTTTTAATAGTTCAAGTACAAGACCCAGTCTGATATAGTTTAATTAGTATTTATCTATATATATATAAATATGCTTGTCTGACGAAACCAGCTAGTGTTGAAGCTATGTCTGCATTCAAATTGATAGCCATCAGTAACATGAAGTCTGTAGTCTCACTGGAGCGTTCTTTAGAAGCAATTATTACCATTGTGAGCCATGTTGCTATAAACCCAAATCTTTTGGGATGCAAGGGAAGTTTGAGTTGGGACATAATGTTTATACAAGCAGTGTACCATGCTGTTGATCGTGCAGTTAATGAATGTGCAACTTCTTTAACATTTATGCTGTGAAGAAAAAATACTTTAAAAAATTGTGTGTGTATAGGTACAAAGTCAAAGTTTGACAAAACACAAGTCATGTTACAGGGTTAATTTCAACGATGTCTAAATATTGAATGACTATGTACTTTTTCAATTATTTCCTAGCAAGAACAAAAAGCACACTGTGGGTTTCTACTGATTCAACATGGCTACACAATACATGTATTTAAAGAAATAAGTGCTGAATTAGTTAATAGTTCAATATAATTTCCTCAGAATGGCTTATAGGTTGGTGTTTTTCTGCTGAGCAGGATCTAAGAGAAACTCTGTGTTGTTTGTCCCAAACCATGCTGCTGTTTTTGTTCAATTGACGATAGCGTTCTGCTTTGCGGGTGAAGTTAACGTGACTTCTAGGGTGGAGTTTCTGATAAACGTGGTTTCCTGTCTTTGCTATGCACAGACACTGCGAGACACAGAGAGTATGGGAGAAATACAGATAGATATCTAAGGCCAATATGTGGTTAAAATATTGTCCAAAAGCTCAGTGACCATTATCTTGATTTAGACAAGAGCAGACACGTTGTCTGAGTTCAGTGGTCAGAATGGCACGATATCTAAGACGCTGGTGCCGCCTTGTTAATCTGCACGACCTAGTCAGCAGCACATGTGTTTGTGTCTGCTGGCATGAAAGTGTGCGACCAATTCACTCCTAATGCAGTTTGTTTACGACTGGCGTGCAAGTGGCTAAAAGCTGCCTGGTCAACGAACCCAAAGACAGACAATCTCTTCCCTCGACTCGCACTCTCGCTCACCTTATCTTTACTGCGGCCCACTCACTCTCGTCTGCGGAGGGGAAGTGATGATGGAGGGAGCAAAGCATACAAAGAGGGGGGCCTCCAGGGTTTAAGAACAGCTTGTAGCAGGATAGCAGTCTAAGAAAGTGCACATACTTATATACTTGTTTACAGTATAGTATAAAAAACATTAAAGGTCAGTTCAAAATTAAAACCATTGAGAATTATTTGTCAGACAGGAAAGGTAAGTCAATTAAAGTTAAGTTAAGTGTACTGTGGAGATAGGCCCTTGTGATACAATGGCAGCTATAATTTACTGTAGCAGAGCCATGTTTACTACATCAGAGCATGTATTCTGAGGTGAAGGTCATGATTGTGTGTATTTCACATGGTCAGAGTCCACTAGTCATTTGTTTTAAAATGGTAACTACGGTACAGTTTTCATCTTGGCGAGGGAATAAAGACCAAATGTTCCATTATCTTTGACATTGCCTAATTAATCTCAACTAGTGGGGTTTGAAATACACACAATGTCTCCAAGTAAGTCAGAAGGATTGTTTAGTTAGCATTCTAGTCCCTTAACAATGGGTGGATTTCAGCTCTGTATTGTTTCAAACCTTATCATTTGGCACAAATTACCCTTGCTAGTGTATGTATATCAGCGCTCCTTGGACTCAATAAACTATACTGACCGTTACCACACATCTGCCTTGGGTATTCCCTCTCTCTCTCTCTCTCTCTCTCACTCTCTCTCTCTCTCTCTCTCTCTCTCTCTGTGTGTGTTTCTTCCGCTTGACTTGGGCTAGTAACTACAGGGGGAGATGGTGAGAACAGAGGGTCCTGGCCTTTCCCAGCCACAACCCAGGAGATTGCTCCAGAGTAGGCCCACCTCTCTCAGCAGTAACCCCCCGGTCTCTTCGTGTGGGAAAAGCCTGGGAGTCGGGTGCTCAACAGAGCGCGCCCCATCTCAACAGTGTCCATTTGCCCCAAAGACACAGGACCGGTTCGGCCATTGCTGGGCTTGTTACTTAAAGATAACGACGTGGTACTCAAGACAGCTGTGTGTGTTTCTTGTCTCTTTCTTTGCCTCATTTCAGACCAAACAAAGAGTGCCACTTGAAGCGGTTGGCTCCAAGGTTGATTCGCGTCAAGGAGCCTCGCACTCTTGTCAAGGTCTGTGTAAACATCAGTGCGCATTGTGTCACGAGAGGGCTACTGATTGACAGTTGAAGACAGTCAAGCTCCGCTTTCTGCTTATTGTTCTATTGCAGCCTGTCACGTGTGTTTCTATTAGCCCGTCCCTAACCCCTGTGTTTCTAGAACAAACAGCCATCAGCATTGCACAGTACTGACAATCCCCTCTTCATGCGTTCCGGCTTGGCTGACAAATCAAGCGTTGTGAGTTCCACAGGCGTTATGTGGACCTACAGGGATGCTGTGGTGGCTTGCTGAGTAATCTCTGGCTAGTCCCACTGTGTTACACTGATAAAGAGCAGAAGGGCCTGCACAGTGTCTCTCTCTCTCTCACACACACACACACACACACACACATGCACACCAAATTGTTCACGTCTATGTACTCATTAAGGTGCCCTTCTGGAATGCTCTATTTGTTTCAAACAATGCGTGCAAGAGACAGCTATCTTTGATAAATCATTATCTTGGAGAGCCTGTTATTATTAAGGAGTGTGTCACATAGCTGTCGTTCAAGGGTTCTGTTCCTCTAAGAGGTGCCAAACCGCTTGGCGGTAATCACATGTGCAGATAATACAGTATGCTTGTGCACAAGCTTTTCGTGTATTTTCCAAGCAGCTGATATACAGTATGACACTGTGTCCATATGGTAGGGAGGGGTTTTGACTATGGGAAATGGTGTGACCCGCAGTGAGTTGCTCTCCTACGCAGCGTGTGAATCTCCACTGTATGCCATTCTGTTACCCACGCAAACCCCACTATCACTTGTAAACCATAGCGTCATACCTTCTCCCATTTCTTATGAACCAAGTGGGGTGGTGACCACTTGGCACCAGAGCGCCTTTAGTCTGCTTTATATTAGCTCTGAGTCACCGGGAGAACCCTGCTTTAGACAAGCATTTGGGAACACAGGCCTGATGGAACTTGTCTACATAGGTTGTACAGTTTCTTTTTAAAATGGTATTTATGTCAGCGCTGGGGTAAGGGTGCATTGAAAATGCCACATCAGGCAATGAATGCGTCTCTATAAGTCAGCATTATTGGTTTGCGGCTGATGAAACATGGGTTTTCTAACACGATGCGAGCGAGAAGTGAGCAGAAAATGTTTTATTGTGGAAAAATATGACTGTGCCACTGTCAAAGTACACAGATCCTTACATGGCAACCACAATAAGTGCTTATGCAGGTTTATGTAAACATAGAGTGTAGGTGCTGTTGACTTTTGGGTTGAGAGATATGTGCTGTGTGTGTGCTTGTTCATGAATAGAAGAACAAGAATAACTGCTGACTAAGTATTTAAAGGGTAAGAATAGACTACGACGTATCTTGCTAAATATTTTAAGGATTAATTTCCAAATGTAGGCTATTGACCTTTGGACTCAACCAGCACGTTTTAATGGATCTGTCAAAGAAAAAAGTGTTCCATCCCCTCCCACTAGTTTGTTCATAATGTTAAAGATAACCAGAGGACATTTAGTGAAAGGAATGTGAACGTAAACAATATATCTCCAGCCGTGCTTCCAACTTGCACAAGAAATATGTCGTCTCTCTTTGTCATGAATGTAAGTCTAACAAACACTATTGTCATCATGCCTAAAGATAACAAGCACATTTACATGCTCCACATACACAGAAAATCATAGCTATAGTTTTCATTTTTGGGAATTGTGATTATTTATACATTTGCTTTCTTTATTTCACAATTAGTGTGATTTTGGAATAGAAGAACGATACATATTTTTCCCTGCACACTTTATGTGTCATATGCCCATGATTATAATCTGGACATCTTCTTAGCCAGTGGTTGATTACACATGTGCCAGTTACACATGTAACTGGCACTGAATGAGTCTCCCTGTCATCTATGTTAGCTATGTAAGTGCCAGGTAAGTGTTGATATAGCTTACAGAAGAGACCATGTACACAAATTGCAACAACTACTGGCTTTGATTCTGTTCAGGTGTACAATGGGGTGGTGTAGAGTAAGAATGGAACTGACCACAGTGCTAGACAGGTAAGCAGTTGTATTACTTTTGCTAGCCTCTCTTCTAGATTCACATAAGATTATGATTTACTAAACCATGTTACCTGTTCTGATATAATAGTACAGCACATAACACAATTGTCTCATGTCACACTGACTACACCACTTTGTGACTAGAGTACCCCTGACAAACAAAGACTACTGACAAAATGTTAGTTTTTACAACTTTCTTATTAATATCATCACAGAACAGCCGGTTATTAAAAGTTCAACATCACTACACCACCAATATTAACTGTTGCTGGTCATTCCTAACTTAAATACGTATCAAAGGAAAATATAAATTCCAGTGACCTTCTCCAAGTGTGCGTGGGGCCTGTGACCTTCTCACAGGCCAAGCCAGCTGCTATCAGGCTGGCAGTGGAATGTTTTCTGTTATAACTAACTAATATACACAAATATTATA
>JAODOY010056957.1:0-17846 GCA_025399855.1 Forbesichthys papilliferus
CTCCAAACTGGCCTGGGAACGTCTCGGGATCCCCCAGTCAGAGCTTGCTGATGTTGCTCGGGAAAGGGAAGTTTGGGATCTCTTGCTGAAGCTGCTGCCCCTGCGACCCGACTCCGGATAAGCGGGAGAAGATGGATGGATGGATGGAACTATAATTCCCATTTTATTATATATAATATTTCACCTGATTGTAGGCTGTAGATACAGTATGTAGCCTGACTGAATGGTACAGTAATTATTCTACACACATAACAGATTTTAGACACCAGGTGGCTGCTTATAAGACTTGGCACACATTAGCTATACTGTCAACAAGCAGATAATGTGGACAATTTTAGATTTAACAACCACACAATCAAGATAGCAACCGTCCATATTATATTTTACATTTAAGGCCCTTTGCTGTGGAGAGTAGATTATTGATATGCTTTTATTTCTAAATCCTCAACAGCAACTAAGAAGTTCAGCCTCACATTCAATTTGAAACATTAAACATACGATTATATACATACAACATAATATTGCAGTGTTCTTAAAAGAAGAACCATAGTAGCTTGCGAGTCGCGACTACCGTGAAAAGTAAAGATACATTCACGGTATAACAACTAGGGTAGTCTACTTATTCCAAATAAACAAACAACAAGTTCAGACTCAAATACTACTGATTTGCATTAATATATAATAATTAATTCATATAGCATGTATTTTTTTTAGAGTACCAGTTGGCATTAACATTACAAAGTAAATATGAATGAATAATATATTCATATAAATGCAACTTGAATACTGTAGGCTGAACATAGTTCATAGTGTTCAGTTGTTTTATTTTTAGTTAAATTGGGCACAGCCAATCTCTACCAGTATATGCCCATGCCCTCATCAACATGCAAATGAGTTGTGGTGTGTAGAGTTGCCCTTACTGAGACACCCGTCAGGAGAACACGTGTCACCTGTGTCACACTGTGTCTATGGTGTCCACCGTGGTGACTGGCTTCCAGCCGTAACTCTTTTTGTTCTTTGAGAACAAAAAGCCTGCTTGGGGGACCTAATCCTGTCTACCGTCGTCTCATGTACTGTGACCTCTTAGGTGAATTAGTTTTATTGTCTAGAAGCCAGGAAGCATTGACAGGAAAAAAATATACTGTTTAAAATGTGCCCTCTTCACATTTACCACAGCTAAAATAGAAAACATTAATTCCTGCACATTGTCTGACTGAAATAATAGCAGGCAAGGATGAAGTCCAGGGCAGTTTATGAACATCAGGCCCTATAATAATAGTGATTTAGTGGTCGATGAAGGAGTCATGCTAAAAGGGAATGCTGGATCTGTTTGTGCGTAGAGATCTTTGCTGAAAGACGAGCATGTGGCAGGTGAGATGTAAACCCCTTGTGAGCCTGGTAGCAACCTCTGCGTGCGGGGAGCGTGGATGATTGACAGACGGGAGAGTGGGGGTCCTCTGTAGACTAGAGAGCAATGCTCTAGTGTAGAGGGGAGGGGAAATGGAATTTCCTGACTCCTTTTTTACAAGGCACGTGACCTTTGATCTCTGGGTGTCTGTCTCTCCGTCCCATTTCTCCATTAGTGTGTGGATACACACACTGCACAAAGCACACACACAATTACATGAAGGCAATCTCTTTCTCTAAAGCCGCTCCCTAACGCGCGCGCACACACACACACGCACACATGAAGGCATTTACAATTTCGCTTCAAAGCAGTGACCCTACACACAAGGTTACACAAATGCACTTAAAAGCTCTCTCTAAAGCAGGCCTCCAAATACACACACACACACACGCCGCGTGCGCGCACAAACACACACACACACACACACACACACGCACACACAACCACAGGCGCTCACTGTCCAACAGTCAATATTTTCTGAAGGATGACCTCCCTTGAGAACAAGCAGGCAATCTGAAGGGGGTCCGTGCAATGAAAGGGGCCAAGATTGCATTCGACCGTAGCCCTTACAAAGATGTCGTACATCAAACGGCAACAGATAAAACGGCGTCATCCGCCAGTTAATCAGTAGAGTGGCTTTCATGGCCGCGCCGCCATTTGTCTCAATATCATGCAGAAGGCAGGCGCCACTGCCTCTCATTAAAAATACAAAAATGGGACAACAGCGCGCACGTGTAACGAGTGTGTTTCGATCCTTGTTGCCACTGACATGGAACCAGACAATCATCCGTGCCAATCCATAGCCAGCTCTTGCTAAAGATGGCCTGACCTTTGGAAGATTAAAGTGTTTCTATAGCACGCGCACTGTATAGATAGCGACCCAACCTCATTTGCGGGAAAACTGTACACACTGCATCGACAGTCGCCATGGAAACTCTGGTTGAGGAGGCTGTTCAAGTGTTAGCATACCACCAGGTCTTAAACCTGGTGTGATGTACTGTTGAGATCCTGTCAGAACTAGCACGCTCAGCCACGCTAGCTAGAAGAAAAAGGCTTTCTGGTGACCCTGGTCTTGGCCAAGACCAAGTAACCACACACACACACAGCTCAAGGAGGAACAAGGCATTTAATAAGCCTGCCACATGCCATTCCAAGATGAATCTTGAAGATGTATACATGTATACTGTATACATTGGCAGCTAGAAGACCAGGAGCATGAGCGACTCTGCTGGATCTGTAAAATACAGCTTTACAGTAACTTTTTAGAAACTGTAATTTGATTCATTATTTCATGAGACAAGCTAACCACAACTCCGGGGGGAGTTCAAAAGTGGATTCCACAATGTGCCGGCCCACAGCATAGGAATCAATATACCAGTCTGCACTGACATGTCCATCGGTCACCATTCTTGTCACCAATGGACTAGCGACAGGGGGTAGAAACCTACTGTACTATTGGACTGGCTAGTGAGATCTGAAGTGGTTCGGTGAGTGTCAAGTGCAAAAGCACAATGTTTTCAAAACCAGGCCTTAAAGGTGTAGTCAGCAATTGTAAACTCATATGCTTTGTGTCAAATTCAACAAGAATCAGCTCCCAGTATGCTAGCGATCCATTCTATGTACGTGCTGAAAAAAGAATCCAGCGTTATTAGACACAGCCCTGGCTGTGTATAGGAACACAAAGTGGTGCAGAACGCACCACACAACAATATCCTAGCCTCCGCAATGCCTTTCAAATATGTGGGGCAAAGCACCCTATGGCAAGGTTTTTTTGTTTTGATCGAGTTCAAATATTAGCATTGTTTCTCCAGAATAAATATACCTTTATTAACACATTTGAAAAGACGGGTTACACAGGACAAACTGTGTTTCTGTCCTAACGTGGATTGATTTCTGCAATAATGTCTTCAAGACGAATACGTATAAATGTATTCCACTTAGTGAGTAAGATAATTATTTTACAGGATGTTGCACTCACTCACACACACACACACACACACACACACACACACACACACACACACACATGTACATCCTGTCCCACTTCCCAAAGGTACTGTGTCCTTGGGAGATCCAAGTTTGGTGGAGCCGTTCATTAGATGTCTACTGAGTGCCTCATGATGAAAGCTGGTTTATTCCCTCTTGCCACCGTGCCAAGAACTAATGGCAGGCGCCAAGAAACTCCCCATTCTGCCACCAAGGTTAGGTGAATGACAACGCAGAGTTTCTGAGTGAGGGACGGAGAGAGAGGAAGGCCTTTCTTGTCCTCCCTATTCTTAATTCCACCGCCTGCTTTGGGATTCCTTTTTATTTCCACGTCGAGCTAGCTGTTTTGCCCCCCCCCCCCTCTCAAGGTTCAGCTTCACCCTGGTCTACTCTCTTGTCTATGAATCCCTCCGTCGTCCTCTCCTAAGAACACAGGAGAGCTAATGCTGCCGCTGAATTATTTATCATCAGACAACAAGGAGTCGTAGGCGGTGGGAATAATGTGATGGAAGGTCAAACAGCCTAAATTGTTCCAGAAACACAACCCAGCTACTCTATTCCCTACACACCCCGCTTTACTTTATTCTAATTTGGCAGAGAAACGCGGTGGAAAAGGGGGCCGAGAACATAAAAGGTGATGGAGGCTTCCCGCGGTGTTTTTTGCCAGAACCAACTGTCTCCAACTGTCAGGCATGTTTAAAAAAACTGAGGAAAAATAAATGTGTTTGCGTCATTCTAGCTTTTTGACGCGCATGGAAGTGATGGCAGTTGTCAGCTATTAAAAGTCAATCGCACGCAATCATTGCTCAATGCCTTATTGTGGTCCACTATAGAATGTGGCTGGTTTAATATACTGGACAGTGCAGAGTGGGTGGAAAAGCTATGTATAAGTCAGCTGACAGTAGCATTTATTTGGTGTTTAGCTGATTTAATAAATGCCAGGTCTAAATCTGCAGTGATACAATGTCAATATATGCTCTGCAGATTGCTTATCTTAATTGTTGCCCTGGCAATTGATTTCTATTTAGCGTATCTGAATGACTAGGTTATCAAGAACTATTAGTGCAGGAGAAGAAGATACTGAAACGTGAACAACCAATGATAAGGTGGTTAACATTCACAGCTCTTGTCAAATCATTTTGTGAATGTTCATCTGACGATATGATAAAGAAACAACATTTGAGCAATAGACTAGAATGCATTGATTTATCCAACAAAATACTGTATTCATTTAAACAGAACACAGACATTGTTAGTGCAAGTGCGGGTTATGGTGATAGGAAGGTAGAGGGAATTTAGTGTTTGAGTGTGAAATTGGCTGGTTACATCATAAGATGAATAAGTAAATGTGTCACTATGGCATATCTGGGTTAGCTATTCTGGAGGGATTTTTTGGTAATGTGAGCACATCATTTAAAAAAATACCCAAATTTTGGACTACAGTGTACAACACATTATATTCTTAATACTGAAATGTGTTTGGCTTGAGTCAATGTGTCTAGGGGAAATATTAACTTAAATGTTAAGCTACGAGCAACAAACCAAATCTAAAACTATTTGTAATTTGTTCAAAAACAAAGGATTTCTACTGGAGGATTACAATAACAGTTTAATAGATTAATAGGACATGGATAATTAATATTGAATTAAACTGTCAAAACATAATCTAAATAGAGATAATTTGTCAGGTGACTGTAAATACAGTATATTATTTTCTGTGTACTGCATATGGATGAAAAAGTAAAACAATCTTTGTTTTTTGTAAGTAGTAGTATAGTGAAATTAGTGATAGGTGTTTTGTTATTGTGACACTAATATTAATACATTTCACATGATTATTGCATCCTTGAGATTCCATTCAGACCACCCGGGGTGATCTTCTCCTTCTCCTTTGGTCTCCTTAGACCATATTCAGTGGTCAAAGGTGAGAATTCAGATGTTCAAAACCTGAGTTTGAGTTGAATTTACTAACAATTAGTAAATGAATATATACTGTAACACAACACAATAGTATCATGTATAGCCTATATAAAGTTTATAGGAAAAGGGCTGTAATTATTCAAATATGTGTAAATAAAGCTGAAAAAATTAACACATTTATTTCACAATTATAAACATCCATATGTATGTATCTAAACATGTTCAAATTAGCACTGTAGAGTTAGCATTGTGTTGACATAGGCTCTTAAAGGTGTAAACAGCTGTTGCAAGCTAATTTTAAGCTAATATACTTTTTGTCAAATTCACCCAGATCTCACATTTCCCTAGTTTACCATTCTCTGTGCGTGTTGAAAAAGAAAGAATCCGATACTTATACACAGCCCTGGCTCTGTAAGTAGAAATATGTGGCAAACAACAACAGCAAAGCCATAGTATACACTTTGCTTCACAACACGTTTTAATGTGTGAGGCGACGCTGCAGAGGGATATTTATTGTTGTATTAGAGCTCGAAATTAGCAAGCTTTCTCGTAGAATAACTGACCCTGTCTTTAACAGAGAAAATTATATGGAAGTACACTAAGTCAGTGAAATAGGGAGGTGAACCAAACAGATATAAAGGCCATCTTGTTCTTCTAACATACTGCCTAACTGTCTAAAGCTGGATTTAAGGGCATGATTGAACACTGATGTGCGTCTGGAATGTTCCATATAGCCCCCTACTGCCTCCAGTCAAAATGTGTATCCTTCACTTGCAGGCATGGGGAGAATGGAAGGGTCAGGAACAGGTCTTAACCCCACTCAAACAGATGGACACGCCTTGGGCCTATAGGAAAAGCATTTAAGTATGGGATCGGGCTTCTTCCATTTTTGTCATGTCTTTCTTCTGCAGAATGGATACATAAGAGCCAATGTATTGGGGCCCAGAGTCGTATGTGACATGGGGAATGGGGATAGTGTAGAATAGGGGGTTCCCCAAGGATTATATGTGCTGTCAATAGACAGGAGCTTTTCTCTCGGGTGTCAGCCTAGCCCAGAGACCATCCATCAGGACTCAACTCTCACTACATGGCTAAAGAGGGGGGGTTCAGGATGATTTATGTGACTGCTGTGTAGTCAGTCTTTTTCTTTAAAACAGGCGCACACACACACACACACACACACACACAAGCAAATACAGATGTGCACTCCCTCTACTCTCTCTCCCTCTCTCCCTCTCCCACACGCACACACAGCTATCACTACAAGTAGAGTTAACACAATAGTGGAGGCAGATGTTCATTATCAACACACACACACACACACACACACACACACACACACCTGTCATCACTAAGATATGTACAGTATAGTGGAATCCATTACAGATAAAGAAATCCAGGATTCATCTTCTGTCCTGATCCACCTGGTTCAGGTTTAAATGTGTGAGAGAGCCAAAAACAAAGTCAGCTAAAATACAGTGTACAATTTGACAGTGGTTTCATTTTTCAGGTAAAACAAAATATCTCAAATAAAAACACATCTAATCTAAATCTAATCTAATCTTTATCGAAATGGAACTCTTGGAAAAAGGCAGATTACCTAAAACGGAAACATTTTTACAATTCCAATTTAAGTATGTGACCATGTGCATGTGCAGTATAAAGTTACTACACCCTTCCAATTCTTACAGAATGGATTAGTCCAGGTTTTCTGAATGGGTTCCTGCCCACACCAAATGTTAGCCTACTTTCACTATTAAAAGCTCCCCAGTCAAATGGATTAATTTGTGTCTGCCCACAAAGGATGCCAGTGGGCTTATAAACCTCACGATAATATAGCCGCAGATCAATGGGTCTGTAAATAGTGTATAGGTACTTTTGGGTGGATCAGCAGAATGTAAAAGGCTGAAGCAATGGATGTAGGTTTGGGTTGAGTGGAAGGTCAGATCTATGTCAGTGTTAACCAGTATTATGGATTAGTATGCCAGAGAGTCAGTGTTGGACCTTTATGAAAAGATTTAATGTGTTTATGGCTGTATAGAAATTACATTTAATCTAAAGTCAGACTTGTATGGTACAACTAGAGTATTGTACAAACTACATTAGACATGGTTCAATAATTAGGAAATGCATTAGTTTGCATATATAATAATATTCTATATTAAGTTTAGTTTAAAATAACTACCACATCTTTCATTCAAGGTGCTTTAGTGTCACATACACATAGCTAAATTTGTTCTCTGCATTTAACCCATCCCTCAAGGGTGCAGTGGGACCATCTCCAGGTAGAACCCAGTGTCGCTGGTCAATGGCACTGACAGGAGATAGGTAACCTGACATGATTTTTTGGATAGTGTGGAAAACCATAGCACCTGGAGGAAACACACGCAGACACAGGGAGAACAGGCAAACTCCACACAGAAAGGACAACTGGGGTTCAAACCCAGGACCTTCTTGCTGTGAGGACACAGTGCTATCTACTGGGCCACTATATTGCCCAGTGGAAAGAAACATCTGCTTTCCTGCTATTACTGTACAAATAATAACTTAATTCTGTGAACAAATATTATATTTCATTTTACAATTATCTATATGTTGAATGTATATGATTACATTAAATTAGGGCTGGGAGTCGTAAAATAAAAATAAAAAAATATATTGAGCTAATTGCTATGATTAATCTTATTAAACTTACTGATTAAGCTTTTTGATTTTTTATGGACAGGACAGTACTGAGAGACAGGAAGCAAATGGGAAAGCGATATCAGGCAAGGATCGGGAATATACAACAGGTCAGATTGAAACCCAGGCCTGTATGGTCATAGAGCTAGGCTACTGCTGCAGCCTGAAAATAGCCCAGTTGTCTGCTGCTAAATGAATGTTTAAAATATCATATAGACACATTTTAAACCACCAACAATTTGGAACACTTAAGAGGAGACCACATAGCTTCATTTTGGGAATGGGAATAGATACACAATGCTGCAGGTATTTAGAGCTAGGGTCGCTGTGACGGAGTCACGTGAATAAATGATAACTTTCCTTGTAAGACTCTACCGCTTTGCATGATCTGACTGACGTCTGGAAAAAAAAGAGAGAGATAGAGTGCTGCATCGATTGTTGTTAATATTTATTTCAATCGCATTTTAATGGCAAAGATTGACACGTTAACGCTCCCAGCCCTCATTGAAATAATTACATTACACCCACCTTACAGTACATATTGCCAGCTAGGCATTACACCAGTACGGTACATATTCCAAGTTTCAATACATGACGTGGGGTTTTAACAGTTCCAGGAACACTTAATGGACACTGAATGGAGAACGGCCTAACTGGCGGTCTGGACTGCACAGCCGTCTGACACTTGGCCCCTGGCCCCGAGACAGCCCTCAAACTGATGTATGCTTCCACAGAGCACAAATGAAAGCTGTCACAACAAGGGTAATGATGTCACAGTTAGAGGAGCGCATGGGAGAGTGAAGGGACATAGAAAGAGAAAGGGAGAAGCTGCGTGCGAGATAATGTGTGGAGGAGCAAGATGGAGGCGTGGAAGACGGGATGAGACACAGAGAGAGGTAGTGATGTGATTTGGAAGGAGGGAGAGAGAAGGGAAGGAGACACCCTTACTTCACCGCTTCCATGACCTTGAGTGCAGGTGCCAAGGTGTGTGCGTGTGTGTGCGTGTGTGTGCGTGTGTGTGCGTGTGTGTGTGTGTGTGTGTGATGAGTAACTTGAATCTATTGACTATGAAAGGTTACTGTATGGAGAGTGCTTTAAAAAGTCTCTCTCTCTCTCATCATATTCATTTCCTCTGACGCCCACCTCCTCTCCATGATCACCTCTCCTCCTCATCACACCCTCCGTTATCAATGACATCATCCCTCCCCCCTCCCATCCTCTCCTAGCAGCAGCCAATCTCCCTCCATCTCAAGACGTTGGCCACTAATGGATTGAAAGGCTTGCAGAGGAACCAACAGTCATTTTAAGATGAATGCCAGGCATGGTATTCTGAAGGGCAGTCAGCCTGGGCTGTGTGTGTCTCTCTTGTGTGGCGTGCGTGCGTGCTTGACAAGACCGTGCATGTCAGCTCTGCAAAAATGACCTCTTCATTATCAGCCATTATGCAAATACATAGATTGTGTGTGTGTGTGTGTGTGTGTGTGTGAGAGAGAGAATAAACAGTACCCATGCAGTCACATCAACCTAACTAAAGAACCATTGGGAAAATCTGTTAGCATATCTGGATATCTGGTCCACATGAATAGGCTACTAACAAATTGAATTCACACAAAAAATGTTCAGCTTGTTCCCATCTGGCAAATTGAAACCACATTTCCAGTGTTACCAGCAATTCTTTTTCCAAATTTCCAAACCAAATTTCAGAAGACTACACTGCAATTTTCCATAATGCAAAATGGCTTGCCCATCTTTACTCTTTGGCAGTCTTAAAGGTACACACTTATACAGGTACCTTTTTGCTCTATAGACACATAAGATGTGTGGAAGGTGGATGTCTCGTTGAATCACTGCTAGGTGTATAACGTCAGAAGAGGGGACATTTATACTGTGGCGCGGTGTGTAAGCATGCTAGACCAGAGTAAAAATAATCATTTGCACACCTGCATTCTGCCATTTCCCGCTAACATCACAGCAGGCTTCTGTGGGAGGCACTTCCATTTAATAGCACAAGGGAGCGGGATATTAGGTAAGGGAGAATTAGCCAAATATGGGAGCTGTGCCCTCAATACACACTGGCACGTCTGATCTTTCAGTGTGTGCAAGTGGGGAAATCACTTAGTTAGGCAAAGCTGGCTCGCTGCTACAGTAGTACTGTGCTTGCTCTAAATACAAGTGGATGTGTAACAGTGAAGGTAAACATGATGAAAAGAAGCCCATCTTGCTGGTGATATTGAGGACCCATGCGCAGGAATATTGTTGATATGATGGTTTAACAATGACCGGGCTTGCAAAACAGAACTTAAAACACAAGGGTTATACACAAATGATCCAGCACAGGGCTGTCAGAAGACAGAAGGGGATGATTACTGATTGGGGACAGGTGAGGCAAACCCACACGGAGAAGGGAAGACTGCGAGGACATCCACAGGCTGGGAGGGGAAGTGCAAGCAAAGCACAGGGTCAACCCTGAGACAGTCATGACAGCAGTAGAGAGTAGTTGCTTTGTATGGGTTGGTGGCTGCCAATGTGTCCTTGGGTGTACTAACTGAGAATTTAAAGCAAAACTGAACTTTTGTTAAACCCCCAACTCTGTAGATTCCACATATGAAGTCCTCCTGCAAACGGTTGATGTTTTTTAACATTGTTTGGTTGGCAACTCACAACTCACTGAAATTGACCTCCATTGTTTCTCAAGATAGTCTCCATCTCCATCTAGTTTGTAATTTAATTGAAAGATGTATTATACGTTGTATTCCAAATCGTAAATCTTAAATTAATCAGTACAACAGACCAATACTACAGACTATTAGCAGAAATGGTAATTAGAATTCTGTTTTCTGAAAAGTCTGTGAAATGATAACACTTCTACATACATCAGCATATGGATGTTATTGAGATAAGTAAAACTGTTGCACTTTTTCACTTGTGTTGTTTTTAACCATTTAAAATCAACCTTTATTAACCATCATAAAACATGTACTGGAAGTGCTGTGTTGGAATATCTCCATTTTCTAAATCGTTTCAATCCCCTGTGATACCAACCACTGCAGGCAATAGAGTAGTGAATGGAGATACAAGGCACCATGTGAATATGAATTTAAAAAAGAGGAAATCGCAGAACTACATTACTCAGATTTCCATTGCTTTATAAATGTATTGGTTAAAAGAGATAATCTGTGGCTCTATTAGCCGGCAGCATTTCTAGATAAAGGACAGTGCCTTCTTCTCTATGAGAAGAGCTCCTTTATTGCTCTCTCAAGCGAGTGATCATTCCAGTCCTTGCAGCGGTGGAAACGAACAATGGACTTGCATATCAATTTTCTAATATTGTGCAAAGAATTAATCCGAAGGGCAGGAACATGTACACACGCATGTGCACATGCACATACACGCACACGCATGCACACGCTCACACACACACACACACACACACACGTATACAGCAGAGAGAGAGAAGTGATTACATCAGTAAGTATAGGACACAGTGCAATGATACCACGTGCGCGCACACACAGAAATAATACTATCGATGAGGCTTGGACAATTGCAATGAGTTTCTGCACATTCACAAGAAACACACACACACTGCATACACACACGTTTAGATACACATGTGGCAACAAATGCAGCATAAAGTGAAATTAGTATGCTATTAAAAACAGGGCACCGCGTAATGATATCACAAACACACACATTTGTGCGATCACATACACATTTCCATCCAAATACCCACAACCACCCACACACACATACAGCCATATACTGCAAAGCGAGACAGCATGCAGATTTATGGCGCTGCTACTGAATGAAGCCATAAAAAGCATTTCAAGTTCTGCTAAATATTTACCAGGGCTGTGTTTTGCTCGTAAACAAATAAACAAAAGCCAGCCATAGAAGCATTGTGGTGAGGCTGAAGCAACGTTTTGAGAAGACATGGGATGTGTAGGGGACATGTATATACTGTGGCCTGGATTCTGGAGGTCATAAAAAATACATGGCGAGGTGCCTATCACAGTTAGGCACGGCTGGCGTTTGGCATTTGGAGTAGTAATGGGGTACACAATATAGGCCATGCACACACAGTATGGTCCTATACTTTGAGTGTACTACCACACTGAACGGAAGGGTACAGGATATTTGGCATAGGAATGTTAATGTTAACTCGCAGCTAGTGTATACTATTGGGAGCCGTTTCCCCCTATGTGTCTTACATATTCTCACCACTTCAACACTAATGCATTTTAAAAGCTTTGTGAAATCTGATATTTCAATATTTTGATATACTCATTCTGTCCTCTCTCCTTCTTATGAAAAAAGAGAAACTTGAAAGCTTGAAAGAGCAATTCAAACATTTGAGAAGAGTTGAACAGAGTACGATAATAATATTATTCACAGGCTAGTTTGGATTACAGCTTCAACGTTTTAGAGATAATAAATGGAAAAATAATATTTAAAGCAAGCATCAACAAAATAGAGCCTAGATATTACATAGGCCAGAAAGAATCACAGGATATGTTCAACTGAGGATGTAGGTGATTTTACCAGTGGCCAGCCAGCATCATGAGAAGATGATTTAGGCAAAAAAAAAAAAGTTTTCTCCAAGAATGACTTAGGCCATTGTTTTAGGAAGGTGACAATATTGCCAATGTTTAATTTTTGTACTTTTGTTTCTTCTATGAAACAAGTGAACAAAGCTTTTGAAGTCGCCGAGCCTGCAAGACGCCACCTTGCAGCAAACAAGTCAGATGTGAAATATTCCAGAAAGAATGTAAATAAGCAGGCGGGGAGGGAAGAGGAAACCAGCCTGGCAGTCGGTGGGGGATGCCAGTCATACCGAGTGGAGGAAGAAACACTCAACAAGACTGCTGTGTGGAGGAGAGAGAAAGACAGAGGGACAAGGGACAGTACAACAGACAGAAAGAAACCACGCTCGCAAGAAAGAAGGAGGGCAGCACGCAGATGCTGAGAACAATGGAGAGAGGGACATAGGGAAGGAGAGAGAGAGAGAGAGAGAGAGAGAGAGAGAGAGAGAGAGAGCAGTACGGACAGACAGGGGGAGAGAGAACCAGCAGAGCAACAAGACACTGGGAGCAGGAAGAAGGATCTCAGCTGAAATGACATGAAACAGAGCCAGGGTTCGCCATGGCAGCCGGCTCCCCGGCAGGGAAAGGTCTTTCTTCTCCTGTCAATTAGAAAGGCGTTTTGCAAAGGTATAGCAGCGGATGAGGCAGATAGCAAGAAAGAACAGGCTGGGGGTTACTTCACCCTAGCCTGTGGTCTCTCTCCATCTCCATTTGAGGGATTCCAGGCAGATCACAGCAGTGTATTATGCGTGTGTGTGTGTGTGTGTGTGTGTGTGTGTGTGTGTGTGTGTGTGTGTGTGTGTGTGTGTGTGTGCGTGCGTATGTGTGTTAAAGTATTGAAAGACAACAATGGAGTGAGAGTGGCTGTTTTGCAACCACTCAGAACACCTGCAATCATACATGGGCCTTCAAATTAAACACACACACACACACACTGACATGTTTGGGCTGAAAATATACAAAGATATACAGTACGCAAACACTCACTCACTTACAGAAACACACACTCACACATACAGTACACTATTATCACAATGTCTACTAAACAGCCATTAATTTACCATTCTTCTTCGGTTACATGTAACAAGATGCAAAGCCATCCAAGCAGAAAGAGCATGAACAAAATAAAAGGAAAAAATACATATGAATGCCCCCCCCCCCACCCCCCACCCCCACCCCGAGCACACGCACACACACAGACACACGCATGCACACAGCCGCCCATAGCTCTTTACTTGTTTGGTCTGTAGTGTAGCAAAGTAGAATTTGTGATAAAATAACTTCAAAGAGTTAGACAAAGGGCCACTCAGAGCTGCATGGGTAATTAGGAGAGGAAGCCAGAGACTGAGCAGAGACAGGAATGGAAGTGAGATAGAAAGATCCTTCTCACCCACATTGGATGAATTGCAAAACAAGAAGAGAGAGAGAGAAACGTGTGAAGAGGCATTGACAATGGGGAACACTATGGTACACACACGCACACGCCCGCCCGCAGACCTTGTGCCATTACATCGTGTTTAGAGTTAATAACACATTAAACAGAGACAAACCGACTCTTTCGCACTCAAACAGCATCGTCATTACCATCAACAAGCATCTCCCGCAACTAAAGCACTGCTATTTATTGCCTCTGCCCATGAGGAAATATGTCCAGATCGTCACCTAATCGCCACCTGTACAAGTACAGCTCAATTACCACATTCTGTACAAACCTGCCGCTAACGGAGAAGTGGAGAATAGAAAGAAACACTTGGGAGAAAGATTGGATATGTCTGAGCATGTTACACAGCGAGGGGCTAGAGCGCCCTCTGTTGACAACTGTTTTGTATTTCACATCACTTTGCACTTTCCCTCACACACACACACACACACACACACACACATAGAAATAGCAGAACTCAGTTACAGTTCAGTCTGCCAGTTTAGTATAGCTCCAGCAAACTGTGCAGTATGCAGACTATTTCCACTCACGTGCACACGTCGCACAATGACTGTGTGTGTGAGGGAAAACTGTGTGTGCGTGTACATAGTTTGCCCCCATCCGGCAGGAGGACCCCCGCTGTGTTGCAGCTGGCTGGCGGACATATGCTTGTTGAGCCACAAATCCCTTTGGCCACAACGACTTGTCCCTCCTGCCGCTCATTGCTTATAGCTCCTGTTAGCGTAGCATCCGCCATGTTAGGCGTCCACTGTCTTTGTTTGGGATACCGAGAAAGTTTGATACATGACGTCAGCTGCAGCCCCGTTTAAAAATACTATTAGAACACACTCCGTTTGATATGTACGGCCTCTGCCGAAGCACTGGTTAAAATACTATTAGAACACACTCCGTTTGATATGTACAGCCTCGGTTAAAATACTATTAGAATGCATCTATAGTATTATTGAACGCTGCAGTAACTGGAGTTACGGAGTATATCTATGTAGCTGACTTCCTGGCACACAAAGTGATACATGCACACATACGTATTATTCACACACATGCAAACATAATGGTACAGTAATACAGTGCAGCTTTACCTGGGTGTACAGGCAGACAGGTGTTGTCGTGTAAGTGACATGTTTAGAGTGAGACGGCCTGTCTGGCTCCGCTGTAGTTGACCCCCCAGACACACACACACACACACACACACACACACACACACACGTCAGAATACACACCTGCCTCAAAAGCCTCAAGTCACCAAGTCTGATTTTTTCCTTGAAAAGTGTGAGAAAATAAATTCTTGGTATATTGGGTTATTGTATTGACGTGCTCATGTGATAAATAAACAACTTGTCTATTCTACGTTTGAAAGGATATACTCTTTCATGTTTGACAGCAGCTCACTGAACTTGCCAGAGATTCGCCCTGTGTTAAATTATGTGAAAAACCCACATCCCTTCAATCTTCCCTGGTTTTCCCCGCTCATCCTGCTTCCTTCATATTTCTATCACTCCGTTTGCCTCCTTCGTCCCAACTCTCGCTTCCACTGTTTATTCATTATTCTATCTCTCTTTGTCTCTCTCTCTCTTTTTCTGCTTTGATGTTTGTGGAAACACAGAGGCTCTCCAGACTCCACTCCTGCAGAATGCTAATGCAGCTCTCATAACAAGAGAGTTGTTAGTGTGTGTGTGTGTGTGTGTGTGTGTGTGTGTGTGTGTGTGTGTGTGTGTGTGTGTGTGTGTGTGCGAGTGTGTGCGAGTGTGTGTTGGTGTAAAGGGTTATCATTGTGTGTGTGCTCATTTGTGCTGTCATGAAAACAAGACACTTTCCGAATTCAGCACAGCCCTGATAATCAAGTCAGCCTCATATTATGTTCTACAAAACCCTATTTATCTATAATACGCACGCAAAATAAGACAAGCAGACACATGAATCCATAAGTCAATTACACAATCTAACATAATATACAATTGCCAAAAGCATACCCCTCGCTCAATGCAGGCAGACTATACTTTGCGTCCATGTTGGGTCATGTTCACAGGTCTTGCGAAGGTGTTGGAACGCTCTGGAACAGCGCAGTGCTGCTTCCAACTTTCCCTTCCCAGGCCTCTAGCACAAGAGTTCAGTCAAAACCCATGTGCGCTCACACCACACACACACTCATACACACACACACACACACTAGCAACGCACTTGGATGCGAAGACATGAGCTTTTACTATGATGGATTTGTCTTTTTTGACACACATATTGTAACGAGTTTTTCCCAACTGCAGACAAGGTGTAACCGACACTACGACACCCTTGTGATTCAGTGAGACCCGTAAAGAGTCGTATTAAAGAGCCCTACTGAGGAAGCAGTTGGCCTGATCTCGCCGCCATTATCAGTGCGCCTGTTTTCCTAATTTCCACACAAACGGCTTGCCGCTGGTGGCACTGTGCCACAGCCGATGCCAGTCTTTGTAGCGCTTCCATGTGGGTGATTTATGCGTGGCGCGGCGCCCCCCTCCCCGCCCCCCAAAGCAGCACCGATCCTCTGTCGCGTCCCGTCTGCCAAGCTGGCCCCCGATGGCACATAAATCCTTCACCGACGCACCAGTGGACGCCAGCGAGCAAACTTTTTCTCTCGTGTTTTTATTATTTATTTATTTTGCTCTCCCCAAAAATATATCCGTGCTCTTTCGCCTCTATGAAAATAAAGTTGGAACGACGTATTCCTCATTCTCTCTCACTTTCTTTCTCTCCCCGTCTATCTCTCCGCTGCAATTCCCTCTTGCCTATTATTTCCACAGCACATAAAGCCACCCACACAACTCCTTCTCGCCTGTTCAGTGGTTCTTGGCACATTTTCCCCAAAAAGGAGAGGAAAAAAAAAAAAATTCCCTCACTTACTTTTTCTCTCACTTCGTTTTTTTTTTTGCGGGGCGGGGGAGGGGATATGTGTGTAACACATTTCTAGCAGAACAAGTGTATTTCATTTGTTTCATGTGTTCTGTCACTATCTCTCTGTCTCCACTTTAACTATTCATCTAGCCGGTGGCACAGGTGGAGGAGGTCTGCCCACAAGGAAGGGACGTTGTGGTTCAGGAAGAGGTGGACAGAGGAGGGGGAGCTAATGGGTTTAAACCACACTGATCTTTCGCTTCTCTCCAGAGGGGTTAGCCACACAGGCAGTTAACTGCTAATCGTTTCCATCCCTGCGTCTCTCGTATGCACGCACTGCAACGCCTCTTTTCATCATTCTCTCTGAATACAGAAAAACGAACTAAAACCTATAAACAACATGCTGTCAGCTGCATGTGGCCACCTATTGCACATACAGTAGGCCTACATCTGAAAATACTCATTCAAATACTCAATACGTAATCAAATAAAGACCAGGGGTTGAGTCTGTTAGGTTTGGTTTGGTACTAATAGCTCTGTGAGCTTTGCAACCCTAATTTTTATGACATTTATGATCATGTAAACGCTTAAGCCTGTACTGATGTGGCCATACGCTTGCTTCCATACACACACGATGCATGCATATGCTGGCATGATAAATGGAGCTATAGCGGTTCATCTTCAGGAAGGCTGTCGACACACTCAAACACACAGCCTTGAAATCCATAAGAGCATACAATCACATGGGCATCCACTTGTAAGTGTAAGTTTCAGTAACACTAGTTTGGTGTGTGAAGTATTCCTCAGTGTCTGTCCATGGCGATCAACCAGAGCTGCGTGGCTCTGGTGATGGATACCACCGCACTGATTGCTCCTACAATCCCTTCTCTCTCTCTCTCTCTCTCTCTCTCTCTCTCTCTCTCTCTCGCTCGCTCTCTCTCTCTCGCGCTCGCCCACT
>JAODOY010056968.1:0-17846 GCA_025399855.1 Forbesichthys papilliferus
ATATATTCGCAGCACATACATTACTCTATTATAGTAGTCAATATACAATATTATACTGTATACGGTGTATTACAGGGTTTAATATACAGTAATATGCTGTTTATGGTGTATTACAGGGGTTTATATACAGTACTATACTGTATATTGGATATTACAGGGGTTAATATACAGTAATATACTGTATATGGTGTATTACAGAGGCTAATATAAAGTAATATACTGTATATGGTGTATTACAGTGGTTAATATACAGTAATATACTGTATATGGTGTATTACAGTAATACTATACTATACTATGGTTTATTACAGTCGTCAATATATAGTACTGTGCCACGTTCAGAAGTGGATCTGCAAAACCACCACTCGAAGAACACGTAGGCAAGTAAACACTATCATGGCTCCTCTAACAGGATAATCTCCACGCAGTGGCAAACAGCCATGCTCCTGCTGTGACATTAAACCAACAGTCATTCTGCTTCAGGTCCCTGTGAGGCAGTTACGGCGTGGGATGTTTGGTGTAATGGGGAGGCATGTTGGGGAAAAAACGTCACCACAGTAGCGAGGACTTGGATTATGAATAGCTGAATAATTTATATTTTTGCTAAGAATATTCATAGCCCACTCCCGCCAAGCATACAGTATGACTTGTATCCGTGTTCAAACCCATGTAATCTGTGTGTAAATCTATCCTGTACCGTGAAAAATCGTAATCATGCTTTTCCACCGACGTCAGGTTTTAGAGCAAATGTGTAAACACACTATCGTAAGTCTTAGAGGATACAAAATGAAGGCGGTGACAACAGCTTTTCGTGTCAAACCAATGCTTCACACATATCGACACATTTGAATTAGTATGGGAGTCAGACTCTGTGCTAGCTTAGAAAGCTAGGGGAGCTAACTACTAGTGCTGCATTTTCAAGACTGTTGCTGTGGTAATACCAAGCTAAAGCCCCAGACACATAGGAAGAGAATAGCAGCAAGGAGAAGCTGTGAAATGTCTTATTGATGTAGCAATTAAGTCTTATTGATGTAGCGATTCAGTCTTATTGATGTAGCGATTCAGTCTTATTGATGTAGCAATTAAGTCTTATTGATGTAGCAATTAAGTCTTATTGATGTAGCGATTCAGTCTTATTGATGTAGCGATTCAGTCTTATTGATGTAGCGATTCAGTCTTATTGATGTAGTGATTCAGTCTTATTGATGGGAGCGATTCAGTCTTATTGATGGGAGCGATTCAGTCTTATTGACGTAGTGATTCAATCTTAGCAATGTTGCGATGAAGTTGCAAAATAACCGTTAATTACACAAAGTGGGCAGGTACCCATACATACTAATCTAAACTTTGAGGCGACATGATAGAGGCGACTAGCCTATTTAAGGGGGAGCTAAGGATACCATTGACTGACAGATGATTCACGCAGATTCAGTCTTATTGATGTAGCGATTCAATCTTATTGATGTAGAGATTCAATCTTATTGATGTAGCGATTCAGTCTTATTGATGTAGCGATTCAATCTTATTGATGTAGCGATTCAGTCTTATTGATGTAGCGATTCAGTCTTATTGACGTAGTGATTCAATCTTATTGATGTAGCGATTCAATCTTATTGATGTAGCGATTCAGTCTTATTGATGTAGTGATTCAGTCTTATTGATGTAGAGATTCAGTCTTATTGATGTAGCGATTCAGTCTTATTGATGTAGCGATTCAATCTTATTGATGTAGCGATTCAGTCTAAGCGATGTTGCGATGAAGTTGCAAAATAACCGCTAGTTACACAAAGTGGGCAGGTATACTAATCTAAACTTTGAGGCGACATGATAGAGGCCTACTTAAGGGGGAGCTAAGGATACCATTGACTGACAGATGATTCAGGGTTGGAAATACACAGGAGGGATAACTATGGCAACCAGAGTCTGTCCACAAGGGAGCAACTTTCAGTTACAAAGCGATGCGTGACGAGCAAATTTCGTTATACTGTATGTTTCTGGCATTAACTGGTGCCCACGCGTGGTGGCACAGAGATAATTGTGTAGAAGGCCACGTTAGGGACACTAAAATCACTAGGTGTGATTCAGTTGGGCAGTGACAGACACACACAGGAGGACCTCTAGCAAACTAGCAGCAGCGTGCCATTCCTAATGGCCTATTTGTGTTTGAATCAAACTGCAGTGGCCACAACCTGTGGCAATCAAGAGCCGTTTCTATGGAAACAGCTGGAAAGCTTCCCTAGAAGATGAAGAATAAGGTGTGTGTGTGTGTGTGTGTGGGTGTGTGTGTTTGGGACAGCTTAACTCCACTCTGCCCCCTATGGAACATACTGTACATAATAACTAACAAATGCACAGCATCTATTAGAAGGCCAGGTTAGTAAAGCCCATAGACTGTGTGTGTGTGTGTGTGCGCGCGTGCATGTTTATAAAGTGTGTGTGTGTGTGTGTGTGTGTGTGTTTACAGCGCATGGTAAAATAGCAGGTCTGTAAAACCTCCATCATGTAGCATAACAACTTCCATTATCATAACAGAATGCTGTTTGCTAATGATTGGCTGGTGTAAAGAGCTCTTAATCTATTGACACTGACTAAGTCGTGTTTATGCGTGGGACGATACGAAAAATATATGTCACTATTAACATCGTCAAAATAATTGCAATAGACGATATTATCGCAAATAGCTATTAAAAATGTTTTCAACTCTTAAAATTGCACTAAAACATACTGGAATCACTTTAGCTTAAATTTTTATGGAGCCTGTTAGCTCGGGGAGAAAAAAAAGGGAATTTTTTAAAATATATATATAAAAACTAATAAGAAAAAATAATATTGAGATTCAAAATCAACTATAAGAAAGAAAAAAATTGTGATTAAGGAAAAAAAATTAAGAGTAAAAAATAAAAATAAATAAGTGAAAAAAAAAACCCCAGTAAGAAATAAAATATTGTGATGAAGGGATATTTTTTCCAAAGTAAAAAACAAAACAAAATAACAGCTGGAAAAAATATTAAAATTTTGTGATGAAAATTTATTTTTTTGAAAAATATAATGGCGAAGGTTTTTTTATTATTTTTTTTAATAAAAATAAACTGGTGAGAAAAAATAAGTTAAAAAAATAATAACAGTAACAATTCTTTTTTTTTTCCTGCACTAGGAGACTTTTTTTATCACATTAGCTGCTCGAGCTAGCTGACTTGCGGGATGGTTTGTTTCAGTGAGTAACTTATTGGGTCATGGGGAGAAAAAAAAAAGTCAGGGATTTAAAAAAAAAATAAATATACACAAACCAATAAGAAAAAAATATATTGATATTAAACTTTTTTTTATAAATAAAAATCAACTATAAGAATTTTTTTTAAAAATATATATATATATTTAGTATATAATATATAATATAATATCGGTATCTTTTTTGTGTGATTCTTTTTGTTTTGAAACCAGAATTTCAACAAATCCGATTCATTTTATGTGGGGGACACAATAAAGCCAGCCGAGCCTTCAGCCATGGTGGTGATCGACTGGAAAGATGCAGGCTAATAAATACATTAGTAAATCAATACAATTGAACTGTGAGCTACACAGCTTGTTTCAAGTCACTTTCAAGCCACTCATATTCATACTCATGTGAGGATATTCATGATTATCATGACAATCACCACGATTATTGTCAGAAATGTTAATGCAATAAATGATAATATCGCAAATCGTCCCATCGCTAGTCTGATAAATGCTGTAAATGTAACTCCTCCCGCTCTACTACTGTATTAGTACGTCATATATCCATGCCAGAGCAGAGATATATGCAACACATGGACCTGGGACGTATGCCAACTCGATACAGTGAATTAATATCTTACCATTATTATTCATTGTAGATGTTAATGGCCTCTCTCACCCGAGAAGACAGGGCAGAGAGAATTGTAGAGAGAGATGGGGGGTGCTTTGACCCCCCTCTGAGGTTATGTAAACAAACCCAGTGCAGTGAGAGCCACAGCAGAACCACCTAATGAGCGCTGGCTCGTTAGGGGGGATAAAGAGGGGATGAAGAATGAGATGGGGTGAGAGAACGATCGGGGTGGGGGAGACAAACTGTATTCTAAATGACCTGTCTGCGTGTTCCTAATTGGCCAGATCTCTCAACGGGCTCTGCGAATTAAAAAGTCAGCCATTACATGTGTGCCACTCACTGTATCATCTCTCCCACATGCTCTCCTGCTCACCCTCTCTCTCTCCCTCCCTCTCTCTCCTTCTCTCTCTGTCTCTCCATCTCTCTCTCTCCTTCTCTCCCTCTCTCTCTCCCTCTCTCCTTCTCTCTCTCATTCTCAGTCAACATGTGGTATCATCTCCATCATATCTGCTGTCTATCTGAAGTGTTCCTCACACAGCTGACACATGACTCTGTCCTTGCAACTTGCAACGTATTCTGTCTTCTAAGGACTGAATCTTGAATTTGTTTTATTACTGTAATCCTTATTTTCCTCTCGCCTGTGATGTTATCGATGCACAAATACTATATGATTTTCAGATAAATCCTTTAACCGGAATGACACTAACGCTACTCTTATCGACCAGTTACAACTGTATATCATTTTCTACATGAGATACAAATAATTTAACAAGGTACCTGTACATTACAAATGGTGCCATGGCAACAAATTGGGTCCAGATTCAGAATATCCAAAAGAACAAAGTGCACAAAACTCCGTTAACACACTAAACTAAACTGAAATATGATACTAAACTGACTGAACATGACAACTCGCTGTAGCAAAGGCCTTAATAATGAGATTAGAAAAGAGTCGCTGAGTCACAATTCTTTTTGTAAAGGCGCCTCAATGGCAGAGCGAGCTACTGCGCCTGCAGCCGTAAAGACCGCAGGCGCCAGCCATCTTCCCCAAGAGAGGCCTCCTCTTCAGAATCCACCTCTGCCACTAACTTCTCAAGCAACCTCATTAACCGAAGCCCTCTGTGACGATTATTTATGTACTGTCTCTATTGCTCTTAAAAAAACATACATGTTCTACTTCTCTTTGCTGCACTGTAAGGATCGACAGTTAAAGGCGAGGTCATTCTCAATGAACGCTTGCTACATTTTAGCTCAAATCAAAACAATATCTGTCCGCAGCGCTGGCTCACACACTGACACACAGCTGCAGAGATCTAACAGTGTGATAATCTTGTTTTTGTTTCTAATATAAATAGCTTATCTAGTGACTTAATATTAAGTAAATCTGCACTTAATTTAAGAAATATTATCAATTGAATTTCACTTAATGCACTGGCAGACAGTTTTGCTTGTATTAAGCTTGTATTAAGCATTGTATTAGTCAGCTCATAGCTAATATACAGTATTAGCACCTATATTTGATAGGGCATTTCTTGCAGTGTAGTACTCCGATAGTACTATGTTTTTTTTGTTGTGAGCGGTGTTCACTGCTTTGTTCATGTTTACGGAGGCAGGGCTGTGTAGACAGTATCCATTTTTTTATCGTTTATCGATATTTTGGTGAATTTGCCAAAATGTGTATTAGCTTCCAATTAGCTTGCAATAGCTGTACCTATACCGAGGTTAAAGCTCTTTTGCTTGTATTTAAGATGTTAGCAGTAATGTAGAGGATCAAATGTGTGCTACATGTACACAGAAGCAAGTGAGTGTGTTTGTTCATCGCCGTTTATCACTGTTTGTGTGTCTGTCTGTGAGTGTCTCGCCATTATTGTCCTTCATCTTCCCCACTGCAGGATCTACACGCTACACATGTGCTGGATGCTGCTCTCTGTGCGTGCCTGGGATACCAACACGGCTAGCCCGGTGTTACTCATGTGCCCTGTCTCCCATGATTCATAGGGTGTTTCTCAATGTCAAGGATGCTTCCTTGGTAGGACGGATCCTTCCAAGTGCCTTCCTAGTCGGGTCCTTCCGAGGCTTGGAAAGACATTTGAAGAACACCTAATGGAACGGCCTAGCTAGTGTGCAAGATGACGTCATTAAAAAAAAAAGTCCCACCTTCACAATCATTATGCTTAATTAAACTGCGCGTTTCGTTTTTTAATAACAGTTGAAAAAACAATTGATCGTGCTGTTTTGTAGTTAGTTTCGTTGTGCGCCATTTTTAAATCTCTCCTCTTCTGACGTTCGCACAGGATTGTGGGTATTTTTAGACCGTAAAGGATGCACACAAGCATCCTTCAAAATCCTCTGATGGAAGGACTGAGTCCTTGGTAGTATTATAAAGCATCCTAGACAGATTTGATGACGTGGCATCCTTGAAATCCAGCCGTCAAGGATCCTTCCTTGACATTGAGAAACACCCACAGTGTCAGAGACACTGCTCTGGGCTTGGAAACACCTGCATCCACCCCTTTCCTGTTCGTATGTGCAGCGCTCTTCTCCTCTAACCTCCTGGTGTGAACCCAGGCTCAGCCTCCTTCATCATCAGCATCACATAAGCAACTCTGTGCTGAATGTCTGATACATACAGTATAGCCGACCCCTTTAAGATCCTTCCCAGGACTTTTATCTCTTATCGCTCCGTAAAGCCCGTACTAAATTAGGGAAAAGGGCTTTTAAATATGCTGCGCCTTCTGCTAGGAATACTTTACAACATAATTTAAATCTTAGAGAGTTGGTCTCACTTAATACTTTTAAAGTCTTACTGTCTGACTTGGATATAGGCACGTCTAGATGAATATGTTTTTAATGATACATATACTGTCTTAAATCCCTGATGCTGGTGACTTGTGACACTTATTGCTGTATGATTGTTATTTAGTAATACTCCCATTGTAAAGGTTTTTTTTAATGTTTGAAACTGTGTTGTTTGCTGCCATCTTGGCCAGAACGCTTTTGTAAATGACATTCTTAATCTCAATACATCTTTCCTGGTTAAATAAAGATATAATAGAAACTCGACAGCACTAGGTTTTCATTGCTTGTTAGTAATGTCACTCACAAGTTTGTATCCTTAATTCCGAACACTGGTTATTAACTAATTTACGTTTTTCAAATAATTTTAAGCAGTGACCCTCGCCTACTTATTTAACAGATTTACTGCAAACAGCAGGTTAATGTCCGACCTGGTCATCTTGGTCAGTTATGTGGTTGGTCGTTGTGCTTGTCAATCAAAATACCTCTCTTTGTCAAGTAGGCGGGCTTTGACGCAGTTATCCAGTGCTGTGGCTGTGTCCCTGGCTCTAAGTGTGACCCCCATCTCTCCCCCCTCTCCCCCCATCTCTCCACTCCCCCACCCCCCCACCTCTCTCCTTGGGGGAGGAGTCACAGAAGGCAGACTCACCTCCGTGCACAAAGTCGTTCAGCGTGCAGTCGCCAGGGCCAACCAGGTGGATGAGACTGGACTGGCTGAAGCCTACAGTGTGGCGCTCTGCATTGTGCACGCACACACACACACACACACACAAGACATGTTAATAATGTGCACTGGGGCTGTGTAATAAGTCTATGCAGCTGTGTATCGCACAATAGGTTCCCACCATGCTGTAGCAATTTTCTAGTACATTTGACTCAATTTGTTTTACGTGTATTGCCGCGAAATTAAATTAAGAAACCACTGCAGTAGCTTCTCATATTTTTACTGTTTATACATTTTTAATCTTTACTTACATGTAATATATGTATTTTTATTTTTTTACATTTACAGTATATTTATGCTATTACATGAAGAAAGCTCAGTGGTCTTTTAATTCTTTCCGTGGCTGTGTATGAAATATATATTTCTAGTACCTTGTGGTGATTTGGAAACTAGAGATTAGTGACTATAAAATGTATCCATATATGCTTATATATGCTTATATATCCTGTATATACGTATGTACTGTATATACAATAAGCTTAAGGAAAGTATGTATCACAATATGTATCGTATTGTGACATATGTATCATGATACCTATTGCATCGTGACACATGTATCATGATACCTATCGTATCGTGACACATGTATCATGATACTTATCGGTGACTATTGATAGTGCAGTTATGACTCTTCCCCCACTAATTTAAATGTCTAATTCTTTCTAATTACTGCCCAGAGGCTTTCGAAGGTGTCTGCCGAATATCCAGATTTGCCTATAAGGACTTTGCTAACAACACTGTGCATTACCATATCACCTAATGCTTGGATGGATAGGCTAACTATAAGAAGCACTGCCTGTTGACAATGACAACAATAAGGGCCTGTGTCCACTAAATGCGTTTTTAGCTCCGAGAGCGCCCGCTACCTCATTTTCAGAACGCTCCCACTTGTTGCTAGGCTGCAAAAGAACAACAACATTGAACTGTTTTCAACTGAAAGCGGCGGGAGCCATAGTAGGCCCTGAATGTCTCTATAAAATACACAAGATCAAACAAGATTTGTGTGTTTTGCAGTGTGCAGTACCTGGGTTAGCCACAGGAGGTGCCAGGTCCTCGTTCACCTCACCGTTCTCCTGCCGCGCCTCCTTCTGAGCTTCGTATCGCTTCCTCCCCTGGTCCTCCTCATCGGCGCTGGAGTGCTACATTCACACGCAGAACAACACGCGGCACAGCGTCACGCAACGGGAATCACAGACTGCTGTTTGAGTCAACCCGAGTTCAAGGTGGGTCGGGGATTCTGGAGAGCGATTAACTCTAATTACTAACACCTATTCCTTTCAACCCCCCCCTTCCCTCACACGATCAATCGATCGATTGATCGATAGACAGATAGATAGATAGATAGATAGATAGATACTTTATTGTCCTATTGAATATAAATATAAATTTGTTTTGGGTTTTACAAGCCAGATACATTTAGACACAACAGTATGCTAAATATTACAGAAATAAATAAATAATGTAGCGTTGTCTGCTCAACTTTGATTGCATTCCCATTTCCAGAGCCAGGGCTGTGTAGAAGCACTGGGTTATTTCTTTCACAGCATGCACACAGGGCGGGCAGGCAAAAAGTGTATTAGCTTACAATCGCTGACTACACAACAAGTGAAACTAAATCTTGTTTTCCTAACAGTGTGTTCGCTCATGGAAAGGCTCACAATCACATTTGCAGAGACACAACAGGCTTGTGCTGACTATAAATAATTCCTCTGCAGCTGCTGTAGGTGAAGGATTTCAGTTGCAAATCCGAGCGCTAGCTAAAAAAGTAGATGGTAGAAAGTCATATTCTGAAAATCAACAAGCCAAACATAACTTTGCTAGGATCCTACCTATCCTGTAACATCTAATGTAGAGCTCCTTGTAAAGGAGAGAACAAAAGTGACAGAGCGAACGATCTATGCCATTGAAGAGAAGTTAAAGGTATAGTAAAATATTTTACGCTTATATAGTTTTAGTCAAATTCACCAAATATCCTTGCAGTTTACTATCTTAATCTTCTGTGTGCGTGCTGGAAGAGCTATCCGGTGCGTCTACACAGCCCTGGCTACAGAAATAGGAACACAAACAAAGCGGTGCAGCTCTCACACAACAACAATATCCCAGCCTTCCCAGTGCGTTTCCAATGTGTGGGGGGCGGAGATTCTGAGGGAACAGGCTATGGTACAGAATGGAAAGGGCGCTTTTGTTTTGATGTACATTTACAGCATTTGGCAGACGCTTTTATCCAAAATGACTCACATGTAGTACATTTGTCAATAGATGGGCAGGTCGTACACTGGCAATAAGCAAAGAATATTCTATCAGAATAATTACAGCATCTTGTAATCATGAATATTACATGTCATTAAATCTACAGAATAGCTAATGGCCTAAATAATAAGTGCTTAATACATAAGAGAAAAATTATAAATATAAATATATATATATATTATATCATTTTATTTTTTAAATAAGAGCATAGAGAGCATTTTATTTATAAGTTAGCAAGCATTCTTAAGAATGACTTTACCTTTCAGTGTTTCACGCAAGCCGACTTCCTCCACCTACCTTGATGGGGGGAACCTCCATGATCTTGTCCACATTCTTCAGGGAGCAGGGGACATACCACAGCGCCGCCCTGTTGGTCAGCTTCTTGGCGCCTGTAGGTAAACATTTGGTAATGTAAATAATATCACATAAATAATAAAGTCTTTAAAAACATTTGGAATGTATTCCCACAAACGTGAAGGAGTGCATTCCACCCTGCACTACTTAAAATACTTAAAAATTAAATAAAAAAATTAATTTTCATCACAATAATTTATTATTTTTTCCACCTATTATTTTATTTTGTTTTTTACTTTGTAAAAAAAAATCCCTTCATCATAATATTTTATTTCTTACAAATTTTCTTTTTCACCTGTTATTTATTTAATTTTTTTAACTTTGGAAAAAAAAATCCCTTAATCAAAATGTGTTTTTTCTAGTAAAGACCTATTGGTTGTATAGCAAATGTAATTCAATACAAGTTTTTCAGTAATTGTGAGTAAAATCCTTTGTATTCTACAGAGGCTTACCAAAACATTTCTGTGAAACAACTGAGAATATTACTAGAGAAACTATTGACTCATGCAGATAACTAACTTGAGCACCAGGCACTCTGGAGTCAAAACTCACATCTTGCAGAAATCAAGTGGTTGTCATAGTGATAACTGTTCTATTCTGCCACACTACAGGGGTTTATTTTAAATATTTGAGGTTGTGTTGTAATGAATGTTAAGAATAAAAACAGCGCACACAAACAATAAAATATAAAAAATAAGCAAT
This sequence comes from Forbesichthys papilliferus, assembly GCA_025399855.1. Taxonomy (NCBI): domain Eukaryota; kingdom Metazoa; phylum Chordata; class Actinopteri; order Percopsiformes; family Amblyopsidae; genus Forbesichthys; species Forbesichthys papilliferus. The sequence goes on from JAODOY010056968.1 coordinate 10,674, forward strand.
GACAGTTGAAACTATATTTAACATCATTCATTAACCTACATTTATTTTACTGAACAGTTAATAGAAATGTGCAGATCCTGTAAATCTGGCAATAAAGGCAATATCACACTCAAGGCCTTAGTACAAAGGGAACTCCCTCTTTTGGGGAATGTAATGCTGTAATTTAGATCTTCTCATTTACTGTATGTGATGCTGCTTTCTAATCAGGTGGTAGAAATGAAGCCCTTTAATTTTTTACTGGACATGGCTATAGCTACATGGCGTAAACAAACATTATGTTGAACAAGGTTAATGAACACTGGTGACAGACAGCCTGCTACCGAGCCTCTATTCAATATGTATCCGTTTAATTATACTGTACATAAACCTAATGCACCTTGACACACTTTTCAACCTAAAATAGCAGCTCAGTATGACATGCCAATGTATATTGCGCAATATGTTCTAGTTCTGCCACACTTGAGTTTCTTCAGATTAGTGGTCTCCAAATCGGTTGTGCAGGGTACACCTTTTATGGCATTTGGTAAAAGCAACATGGCCACTGACCCCTGGTTTGACACAAAGGTACGCCAGAGAGGCCACATCCACATTCAACCTTTGGGGGGAGGGTATCTAGACTGGCTTCCCCTGACTATTGCTCTAAGATAAAACATTTTTTAACTGAGATTACGGTCTGGAAACCCTGTTCACATTAGTGTTCGCACAGCAACCCTGCTGGGTGGGTTAGTGAGTTGACGTTGAAGTCTAGCGCGTGTCAAAACAGTTGTAGCAACGCCGGCTGGTTAAGCGCTGTTCAATGGTTTCATAATTAACAAGAGGTCTACGCAAAGTAGGACTATTAACACTTCCCATTGGAGCATGGCCATATGAAGTCTGGTGAAACCAGGCTAGGGGTTATCCCGCACGCTTCTCTATCTTGGTTAGCATGCTAATATCTTTGAGCCCATAGAGATGCATTACGCTTCTCTATCTAGGTTAGCATGCTAATATATTTGCGCCCATAGAGATGCATTATGCTTCTCTATCTTGGTTAGCATGCTAATATCTTTGCGCCCATAGAGATGCATTACGCTTCTCTATCTAGGTTAGCATGCTAATATCTTTGCGCCCATAGACAGCCCATATACACTGGAGAGTAAGGGGGTGGCAGGGTCTTGTGTCAGGCTTCTCCCGGGAGCGACATTTGCATCTTACACTCCAGTTAAAACCGGGTGGACAGACGAGGCTGAGTTGTCATGCCGACAGCAATACTGCCTTCTTCCCTTCCTTTGCCGCCCCTTGCTGATTGGTTCCGACCCTCACTGGCATCCAGGAAGTGGGCCATGGGAGAAAACGAGGCACATTAGCATATCCTTGACTCCCCCAATCCTGACAAACACTGCTCTATTATTAGCTACTGCGGGAAGGGGGGGTCACTGGCCTGAACCAGCCACTACTAAGGCCACAATGACTGGTGACCCTTTCCCTTTTGAGACCAGAGTGCACTTAGACAACCAGGATTTTGGCTTTGAATTTAAATTCCCAGAGCCCGCAAAACATAATCTGCAGGATTCACCTGTATTGTTTTACCACCAGAAGGCAGGAACATGCTGTATATTGTTGTGCATCGTTGTGCATGTGAAAATAGTCCTCCCCCACCATTGTTAGGTTCTTGAAAGATAAGGGGCTTAGAATCTAAAACAATCTGGGGCGTAGGATCTTGAAACTTCAGAAGCTAGCTCCTCACATGATAATTGCAACATTTTCAAGTTATTGCAATGTCTCTACTCATTTCCAAGCTAAATGGTAAATCCAGATCAATCTGTCAAAATATGGTCCATTGCATGGAACCATTTGGCTAGTACCATCAGGGCCTAACTAATATAATATCATATTATATCCATCACATAAGAAAAGTGTTCTGAAATGTCGCCGGGCAGCATGTTGAAAATGTCTCAATGCCCAAGATTTTTCCATCCTAGACAACCAACTATCAGGCACAGCAAACATCGCTGCAACAACTCATGTCTGCAGATTCTTACTCTGCTTTATCAGAAGAATTAGGCCGTTCGCCACAAGGGAAGTGACACAACTCCTGGTCCAAGCTCTAGTGATTTCCCGCCTGGACTAATGCAATTCTCTTTTAACCGGACTACCAGCGTTTTCTACCAGACCCTTCCAGCGTGTTCAAAACGCTGCAGACCGCCTGGTATTCAACCAACCCAAGATCTCCCATGTATCACCCCCTCTTTGGCAAGCTTCACTGGCTCCCCATTGCAGCCCACATCCAATTCTAGACACTGGTCCTGACCTACAAGGTCGTAAAGAAAATTGCTCCAAGCTACCTCCAAGCAATGGTCCGGTTCCAGCTCCAGACAAGGGCACATTGTACCATCACCTTAGCTGGCCAGCTGGCACCGCCATCGCTACGAGGTCTCAAGACTTGATTATCGAAGTCTCAAATGTTGTCTGTCCTGGCACGGCAATGGTGGAACGAGCGTCCAGAAATAGTCAGGACTGCTGAAACATTAACCATCTTCCTCAAGTGACTCAAGACACACCTTTTCACAATCCACCTTGATACCTCAACTAGCAGGATTGGGTAGGTTACTTTTTTAATGTAATCCGTTACAGTTACTAGTTATCAGACTAAAATTATAATCAGTAACGTAATTTTTGGATTACCTAAATTTAGTAACATAATCTTATTACTGAATACTTTTATATAATTTCACAGGTAAACATTGTTCTTTAAAATGCCATTCAAAGCAATTTACTGCATTGGCATGACAAATCTTTCTATTTTTGTGACCATATATGTTGTGCAGAGGATCAGGTTAAGGTAGGACTTTATTTGAATTATTGATATTGATATTATTGTATTTGTATTTTTTAAACAGTGGTTGTCCCCAAGTTAAAGTGTGCTCATCTGCGCTTGGGTCCTGACAGGGTGTGTATGTTCACCGATGTTCTGTACTTGTATTGTACTGTGTGTCCAACCACATACCCGATCCGAAACCGGATCCCTCTAATACATAGCCAAAACATTGGTGGGATGCAAAACTAGAGTAGTAAAATCCATTTAAGTGGGGATTTCATAGTGATTGTGCTCAGCTACTCTCCACTACTACAGGGCAGGTAAATGCAGCTAGCTAGAGTTCGTTACCAGGGGCCATGGTAGTTAGAGGGAGAAAACCAACCTGCCTCTAGGGAATGGTTTTTAATATTTTTATGGCTTTTACCTACTTTTCTGTTTCTGTTATTTTTTATTTGTTTCCTTCATCCTTTGTTTTTCAAATGTTTTTAACTGTAAATCACGCTGAGTTGCACATTGTGTATGAATGGTGCTATACAAATAAAGTTTAAGAAAACTTGCCTAATGACACTAGACATTACATGCTACCACTTGAAGATGTTCAGGGAAGACGTTTCTTCTTGTTTTCCAAGATCTTCAAGCACACACCAGATCTCTGGGGATGTGATCGCTTCCTATATCTCTAATCCTTCTTTTCCTACACCCCCCACTCTCTCTCTCCCTCTTAACACACTCTTACCATTTCCTTTATTGGTTCCCCCCAGCTTGGACTTTCAGTTTACGCTGACTTCCCTCAATTACTTCTCCCGTCTGTTTCACATTATACTTCCCTTCACTTGTTTTCCTGTTCGTCCCTGCTGGAAGACAGAACTCGCTGCTCTGTCTCTGTGATAAACATCAGGTTTTTCCACTGTGCTGAGCCAAGGCTCCATTACTTTAAACAGAGCCATGCGGTGGGAACCTCGTGGTCCAAGTGGAAATAGCCGAGGTCAAGCTATAGCTAGCAGCAGTGTTTTGTGTGAATAACGGTGTAGGTATTCTGTTCAAGGATGATCCATCACCCATGATCCACAAAAGGAAGTATTACTCTACACTCCACCCAACCTATGAACCATTTATTTTAGTATTAGTAACATTGCAGATACATACAAACAACTGTAAACACATACTGTGTAACACCCTCCCCACACCCTCACACCCCCCCCCCCTTCCCCCAACAACAAAAAAGTATCTGACCCACAAATGAAAGTATCTAATAAAAAGACCCACGCCCAACTTGACTAGCATAATTTAGCAAATCCATATTACATAAACAAACAAAAACACTATTCTAATTGCAATAGCTATAATACAAACCGTTTAAAAGAAGAATTTTGATGATTTAAAAAATGTGTACTAATCTTACGAAACCCCCCTCAAAAGCAACTCACATTTCTTCTAATCTATATGAATTGCTATTTTTTAAGACACCCCCAACAGCTAAATGCTAAAGCGAACAGGGTTTCCAGACTATATTCTCAGATCACATAGAGCTGAGAGTCATGTTCAGGCAGAGCCAGGCTACTCAGGTCAGGCCGTGCTATCACTGGGAATCTGTATCCCGTACATGGCCAGACATCTGTTGTAATGCGTAAGCCTGAGTGTCGTTATGCTGCCATTTTGTTGACTAAATTGTCTTTATACAATATGGACAGTATATGTGCTTATCGGGTAAATAAATAAACCATTTAGGCTTTATGAACTTTACCGTCCACTTCTAACAAAAGAAAGGTTTTAAACGTACAAAAAGAGTAATGTGTTTATTTAAAAGAGATGTATTCTATGACAGTGTTGTTATTACACTTGGGGAATTTGTTCTGGATATGAAGCAGTCCCAGATTCAAGATATAGGCATTTCTCTGTGTGTGTTTTGCAAGACAATGATTACTAGACATAGGTTTGGGTTTTGCATATTTTCCATCGTAATGATAACATAAGTCATATTCTATTCTTTTTTTTTTTAAAGCATTGGCAGAATCTTTCCATAATTAACGCTGACAGGACAAAAAAAGCATGTTTTTATGCAAGAATATTTACCTGCCTTCAGTGTGTGTGTGTGTGTTGTATATGTGTGTGCATGTGTGAGTGTGTGCGTGCATGCCTGGTGGATTGCAGCCTGACGTGAAGCTGTGTGACTGATGGTGAACCTCGACACACACACACATATATACCCCACACACACATATACACACAAACACAGTACACACATATACATACACACACACAGACACCACACACGCGCACACAGTACACGCATACACACACACGTATACACACACAGTACACACACACACACACACACACACACACACACACACACTAATAAACCAACTAAATGCTGCCAGATCCCCTCTGCTATGGCTCTGTTCAATCTGTCAATCAAACACTAGCGCTGCAGGACTGTTTCTGTGCTCGCTGCTAAGCAACGTTTCCTCACTGCTGAGCCGAGGCAACACCATGCAGAGTTGCTTGAAGACTTAAAGGTGTAGTCAGCTATTGTAAGAAAACTGTAAGCTAATACACTTCTTGACAAACTGCATTTCATTTCATTTCGCTAGCTTACGCTACATTCACACGGTCGGCGGCCTCAGCTACACAAATCGCCCAACCTCTGGCGAGATGTCGCTGAGCTCACATTTGTATCTCAACAGGGGGAAGGCGTGTCCTCCTATATCGCCAGCGACAACCAGGAAGTAAAATCACAGCAAATATGCGGGCTGCGGGTGGGGGAGGGGAGCTTCTGAGGGTGTTTTGATTTGAGCTCGGAGTTAGCAAGCGTTCTCCAGAATGAGTCACAATGCCTTTAAGCCTTAACGGCTGCTTGTTTAATTAAACTTGACATACATGCATCAATCTTCAAAAACAAGTCTGTATGAGATGTTACCACTCACTCCCAAACTGTTAATGGAGGCCATATATTTAAGTGTGAAGTCAGGGAAGCTGGAGAAAGACTGATGATATTTGATCAAAAGGAAAACACCGCTCCCTTCCACAACACATGCATGTGTGTGTAGGTGTGCGATGAATCCAGTGTGTGTGTGTCTGTGGCGTCCTGCCCTGACCAGGCGTGTGACGCTGAGTCACCGTGACAACCACATCACCGCTGGCTGACTCACCAGCTGCAGCGGTCGTAAGTGATGTCATGCCGCCTGAAGGGGGCGCTCTGGTTACAGCAGCTGTCTCTCTACCACATGGGCCCAGAGATAGAGCAGGAGAGAGAGAGAGAGAGAGAGAGAGAGAGAGGGGGGGAGAGAGAGGGGGAGAGAGAGAGGGAGAGGGAGAGGGCCATATTGTAATGGTCTAAGCCAGAGGTCTTTAACATGGGGTCCGGGACCCCTAGGGGGTCCTCAGAGGTACTGCAGGGGGTCCCTCAAAATAGTTTGAGCCCAAGAAAATTTCAGAAAATACATTAACAACATTAAATCTGTCCATAATAATTGTAATGGCTCAGCATCGTACAGAGTAGGCTGCCACACACCTTGTTGACCCAGCAAGCTAATATTTTATAATCTGTTTCGTGTTTCTAACAGCCACGGGGTCCTTAGCTTGAACAGCGTTGACCTCTGGTCTAGGCACAAGGTGCAAACATTCAAGGTCCACCCACATCCACTTTAGCTACATTTAACAGCCCCTCCCCCTCCTCCCCCTTTACTCCTCCACCTGCCCCGCGTCACAAAGGACCCCTTGGAGCTATAGCTGCCCCCCACCTGTCACGTCCCGCCAACCTGCCCACCAACCGCACAAGCCTGTTGCCAGGGCAACGGGTGCCCATGGAGATACCTCTTTTGTCTTTCACCCTTTGTTCATCCTTCATTCCCCCCCTCTCTCTCCATCTCTCCATCTTCCTCTCCCCCCTCCCCCATCTTTCACCAACAGTTAAACAGTTAACTAGCGATGTGTGCGATGATGATGATGCGAACAGCGTGTCCCGACGATGACATTTGTGTCCCCGGGTCACAAGACCAAATACATTGCGCACTGGCGTGTGTGTGTGTGTTTCTGTGTGTGCACATGCTCGTGCGTGTGTGTGGTTGGCTGTCCCAGGGAACGTCACAGTCATTCCTCAATTCTCTGGTGTTCCTGGGTTCATAGGATCCACCCCCAACCCTCTCTATAGAGACTCTGGGTATATCACTTCCCTGGCGTTCCTGGGTTCATAGGATCCACCCCCAACCCTCTCTATAGAGGCTCTGGGTATATCACTTCTCTGGCGTTCCTGGGTTCATAGGATCCACCCCCAACCCTCTCTATAGAGGCTCAGGGAATATCAATCAATCAATCAATCTTTATTTATATAGCACTTTTCATACAAATTCATGTAACACAAAGTGCTTCACACT
>JAODOY010056979.1:0-17844 GCA_025399855.1 Forbesichthys papilliferus
TATATATACACATACATATATACACACACACATATATATATATACATACATACACACATATACACATATATATATATACATACATACACACACACATACACACACACATAATCATAATCATAAATTTAAATAAAGTCATATTTAACCTGATCCCCTGAGCAACATAAACAGCCAAATTGCTTTGGATGGCTTTTCAAAGAACAATTTTGGGGATTAATAATCGAAAAGTAATGAAAATAATCCCATTATGTTACTAAATGTAGGTAATACAAAAATGACGTTAGGTAACTAGTAACTGCAATGGATTACATTTAAAAAGTAACCTACCCAACCCTGTTAATTTATGACCGACATAGAAGTGCTACTGTGCACAGGCCATGGAAAGAGTGAGGTGGTCTTCTGTACTTTTAAGCATAGAGATGAGCATGCACGGAAGTTGTAGAAATAACTGACCATAACTGGCCACGACAATTACATTTGTGAGCATTCAAGAGCAAGAAACTCCCAGAGGAGAAAACCTCACGCAGACATAAATCTGTTGGGAGCAGATAGTGTTTTTACAAGCTCTCGCTCGCTTACTGTATGTCTGTAGTTTTATTTCAGTGGGCACACAAACACAGCTAAACTTTATGGGAATACTTTGACAAGAAACTTCAATGCTGCCCCCATAAAAATGTTTTTTGGAACATTGCATTTTAATGCTCAATACACTAAGTGGCACTGGACACTAAAATACAGTTTGGGGTGGGGGGGTAAAATAAAAATACAGCTGCGATACATAAAAGTGTTAGTCGCTCCTTGGCAAAAGATAGAGAAACACTCCAAAATTCCCCCCTGCCGGAAAACTAAAAAACAAAGAAAGTAGGAGCCGCGAGGGTTGAGGGACTCATGAAGCCTCACAAGATAATTGATTGCTCCTGGTGGGGCAATCTGTGCGTCTGTGTGGGATTTTGTTTTTCTTCCCCCCCCCCTCTCCTCTTTTCCCCGCCTGTTGGAGCAGAGAAAACACACACAGGCAATTCTCAGTAATGCAGCCATTAGTGGGAGGCTTGTGTAGGGGAGAGGGGGTGTATACTACTTGTATATTACAGTAGGCTACACAGGCAAAGCCCAGCCTAAATACGGAGGCGCCCAGCGTTTACGCTGGGGGGCATTAGGGGATGCGATGAACGTGAAGACAAGGGAAATCCTCTCTCGACAGGCGAATTAGGGCCTGACCTATGTCCCGCGTGGAGCAACATTAGCGAGAGCTTCCTGTGTGCTGGCACCCCTCTGTTGACCGTTCATCACCCTCGCTATGGTGGACAGCCATTGCCACACACACACACTTTACAATAACACGGTGGCCGCAACTCCACATGTGTCAAGGCGATGTTTAAAATGAGTCATCATTATTAGTCTTTATTTTGGAGATGGAGGGGGGTGTTGGAGGATTGCTGTCTGCTTATCATCTAGCTCACAGATATTCAACACGGGGTCCTTGACCCGTAGAGAAAGCTCAGAGGTACTGCAGTGGGTCTGCCAAATAATTTCATCCCAAATCCTCCAAATATTTAAATGTCTAAATACAGTATATGCATTAATGGAAATGTATGCAGTAGACCATTGCATACTACTACTATGCATGGGAATATAGGCCGCCCTACACATTATCGTTGGCCCGATGTAGTAACACAATTATATACAGTGTGTTAAAGGGGGTCCTTCCACCGTGCTTCTCTTAGCTCTGATCTAGATCCTCTACCCCTTACCTAGCAAGCTGTCCTGGATTGGAGAAGATGGCGAGGGGGCTGAGAAGTACCGACTGGTAGCAGTGTGGGCAGAGAGTATGGTCAAAGAAGAGTATGGTGGTCAGAGAAGAGTATAGTCGGGGGGGGTCGGGGGAAGGGGGGGAGCAGGGAGGGTGGGAAGAGGTGGGTCAGGGAGGGGGACACATAAGCAATGGCGTGCCTGCGTTCCTGGGCTCGGGGATCATTACTTCCTTATCAATAGACCATGGCGACCTGTAAATCACGCGTCAATAACAAATCAGATTACATGATGTTCCTTAGCAAAGTCTGATGTCCCACAAACAAAGCAGCTATTAGTTAGACTACTACGCCATGAAGTAGATTAACGTTTAGCATATGTTTTTACAGGGCACTACTGTGTAACGCAATATAAATGCTTGGCCACCCTTATAAATGTGTCATTAAATGTACTTCAGGAACGTGCAATTCCAACGAGACATCATGCCAGAGTCAGACGGTACTGCAGGGAGCTCATCCTCTTTTAAAACCAGAAAACACAGTTGGCTAAACTATAGTTACGGTGGATTAAAAGCTTGTGGAAGGCGGCTGAACTGAATGTGAACATAATCAACAAACACACAGCTTTTAAAAGGTAGCCTACAGAAAGCGTCAAATACAGCATACATTCGCATTTAGCATCGTTACTGGCTATACGTACTTGGCTGTTTTTAATGTTTATTCTGTAACAGCCAAAATAGCATTTACAGACAATGTTGGATCTCATGTTACCGATAGGTGCGGTACAGTATATCCTTGTCTAAAGAAGTAGACAGACAGAGTGACATGGTAGACTCATTTGGCAAGAAGCACAATTCAATATTATTAGGAATACTAGAGAGAATATCATAGAATGTCCCACAACCTACAAAAGTCTGTGGGACATCAGCAACCGTAACCAGTGGGGGCGGTTCTTACAGCCAGAGTCTGAAAGGTCTATTGGCCAATCAATCAATTAATGATCAATTACCCTGAGCTCTATCAAACACACCTACACGCACAGTCCCATGAAATTAATTCCATGTGTCGATGTAAGGAAAAACTAGGTATTCAATAAAACGCAAAGGTGTGCCAGTTCGGCTGTTTCGGGTAAAGGCAAATTCACTTTTTAATAAGAGGCAACACAAACTGCCATTAGCGAAGATATGTGTACCAGATTATGGACTGTTCATCGTAGCATGTACTTACGTAATTATTTAATTAGAAGAATAAGTGCTGTACATTCTATTCTACATACAAACATCTTGAAGTGCTTTTTAGTTCTCCTTGTTTGTGAGACAGTGAACATGTGAGAAAGGATGAGAAGTAATGAGAGAGAGAGAGAGAGACTATTACTCACTCTTGTTCCCCACCAGAGAGACTACAGGCTGCACCTCAGACTCCTCATTAGTCTTCTTCACCATACTGAACCAGTCCTCCAGGTTCTCAAAGCTCTGGTAGTTGGTGATGTCGTACACCAGCAGGACGCCCTGCAGAGGAGAAGCACAAGCATGAGAATCACTCCTCCATGTTGTACGCCACAAGCCTTACTGAGCCGGACAACGCGTGAGATTGGGCAGTAGGTGGCAGTGCTCCTCTTCTACGGTTGTGTGAATAGACCACGCACGCATGCGGGCGCGCGCACACACACACACACACACACGCACACAAAAAGTAGTATAATACCATTATGACATTTGCCACTTTACTTTAGCACATTAAACATGGTGAAGGCTATAGCCTATCTCGGATAAAGGGGATATATGTTTGGCTAGCAAGTAGCTAATCATTAATTAATTTTAATCATGTAACTAATAACATATAGGATTATGTATGTATGTATGTCATGCAGAATTGTTGAAACTACATGTCTGCTAAATGCATTTATAAACAAACACACAAAGCAAAGCACTAAAAGATATGTCTCCAGCAAAGGTTCAGTGTAACTATCAAGCCCGTTGTTTATCACCTCAAAGGGCTGAAAACAAACACGACCCATGTGAATGTTCGTCTAACTGCGGGGCTAAACAGTGCCGGGTGTCCACCGAAGGCTCTCTACGGCTCCTCTCCCCCTCAGCGCGCACGCAACAACGCCACAACAGCGCAGGCGCGCTGCGACGGCTGCTCGCGCCTCTTGACACCGACAGCGGGATGTCTCACAGTGATTGATTGCAGGCCAAAACAATGGCCGCTGTGAAGCTTCCGCTAAGCTCCGGTGAAACGTGTCGTAACGCGGCACCGATGCATGATGGCCGACGCTTGGCTGGTGGAGGAAGGCGACCAGACATGACAGATGTAAACATCCACAAGCAAGGTAGACAGGGCAAGACGTTTGTTTATTTTCCAAAGACACTGGCTACGCTGGCCGTTAAACTGCTAAAATTAACCTGCCACTTTCACTACTTTCCAAATGATGGCTGGTAGCCTCCCTCACGGTAGAGTGGGTTGTTACCAGAATTGTACCAGGCACTCGCACGGCTGCCGGCTGGTGATTATTTTAACACCGCACGCTGGAGACAAACGGGGGTCTATTTATTTCCACATCAGATCTGTCATGGTGAACCAGGCTGGATCCTCGGTTGAGAGCGGCGGGTGGTATACCGTAGCAACGCTGATGCTGACAAACAAACTGCAGTGTTTGCACAGAGCTTGTGCAGTCATTGTCATTAACGCGTCGCTCATTTTCCATAGGAAATTCATTTAAAGAGAGGCGAGGGTAAAGACATCATAATTTAAAAACAAAATGCTGAACACTAAAATAATAGTGCTAATACACATTTACTTTACTGTCCTATATAGGCCAGCTTTTTGCATCATCAAAAATATCTTATCTATCCTGAGAGTTCCTGGATGATCCTGTAAGTCATGTAAGGCCCTTTAAAACATTTTTTGGCAGCAGCATCAGAGCATGGTTTGTGTTTCACAAGGAACATCATATATAATGTTTAATATAATAACAACTTGCATTGGGAGGGACTCTTTCTCAATGTATGCGTGAGTGTGTTACCGTACATGTGCTCCATATACATATTTGTCCAGCATTTTCCCTCCCAACGTTTGCCCTCCGATGTCCCACACCTGCAGAGTGGCATTCAAATTGCCTAAAGCAACAAAATAAAGAGGGAAAATAAGTGTCTCGACTATCAGAGAAGCAGAGAATCTGTTAAAACAAGAAGAGTGAATACAGAAACAATGTTCTACTGTTTTATTTTAAGTGATAATGCAACATCTAACGTAATTTCTGTACTCTAAGCAATGTTGTTAGCAAAACTTATAATGCACGGGAAATGACAAGGCAGACCACAACTACAGTAGACTCATTTTGAGTGCAGGATTTCTATATTAAAACGCTGGCATTGCTCATATACTGTACATATTGGAAACAATAAATCAGAGGTTAATCTTTCATGCTAACCGCTCTTGGCTGGCAGGTCCCCCCGCGTCTCGCATCCAAGAATACCCAGCCAGGACGTTAGGGGGGATGAATATTGGAGGTATGCTGCCTACCATCAAATTTAAAAACTCCCCCCACCCATACCCACGCATTCAAATTTTTTTTTAAAACAGAACGTATTAGCCTGTGAAGAGAGCTTTGCATTGTGTCATTCTCTGCCAAGTTGAGTAAAGTGAAGAGAATTATGTGCTGTTAAGGAAAATAGCAATAATTAAACACGACTCTTTATGATTTTAGTGGAAAGAAAGTGAAATGGAGCAGAGAAAAAGAGGCAGACAGGCGTGTATATGAAGAAAAGAGAGAGAAAAAAAAAGCCAAATCCAAATAGATATTTTCATCCTATGGAAATGTAAAGTGGTAATAAAGAAAGAGGTTTAAAAAGCAGTGGAGACCAGACAGGGAAGAGGTTGTGTTGGCGGGATGAGGGCCCCTGCGCTGGCCCGGGGAGGGTGCAGCGTGGACACGGCTGGACGACTCAGCCTCTTCAGCGGCAGAGAGGAAACTCCGAGGTTCCCAGTGACTACACACAGACTATGCAGCGTCAATGTAAAGCAGTGTCGTGACTAGCCAAGGGTCTTGGCGTGAGGGAGGAACAGATGAGCTTGCACGTTAACTGTGGTTACGTTAACTCTTGTTCCTGTGCGGTCCGCAAGCTGCCAAGGCGCCACCCGGAAACAAAAGGGTCCGCCACGGGGGAAGGCGATGCAACGAGGAGGACAAGATGGCCGCCGCAGCGCGTCTCTACCCTCCCTACCAGGTGGCTGCGCGTGGCCGCCACCGGAACGTGACGCTGAGCCGCGTTGAAGCGCCTCCAACAGGGTTCAGCGAGGGAGAGAATTTATCAGGTTGGTTTCCAACCCTGCTCCCCTCGTCTACACTGGTCTTTTGGCTGGGCAGGAACATCTGGAAGAGGCATTGTTGCACAAAGGTTTGCACACGGGAGGGCGTTGTGTGCCAATCGGCCTCGCCTCACCTCTCCCCGTGTTGGAAAATGTACATTAAGTTTGACAAGCCAGGCCTTCATGGGGAGAAGGGGCCGAGGCTGGCTCTATAGCTACCGCTCCTCCCCACCAATCCCACGGCAAGATAGACCCTTACAGCTCCTCTGAGACCCACACAACCCCTCCAACACGGGGGTCTTAACGAAGCGCCGGACCACCCAGCTCACAGAGCCACCCTCGTCTTCATCAGGTCATCAACACCTAATTCCCCAGAAAATGAGCTATTTAACAATGCTGAAGGAGCGTTAATGCTGCAATAATGGCAAGAGACGTGTACTATTGTAAAACACGGGTCAGGGCTTAACATGCGAAACAGCGGCAATTACAGCAAGGGAAACAAAACCTGGTGAAAAACACAAGGTCTACAATTAACAGCATTGTATGGGATCTTATGAAACAGTCTACGTCTTCCAGCTTATGGTTGGCCCATTTCATTTGGATTCCACCACAACATTTTTGGGGGCTAAATTCTCCTAAGGCTGGAACTGACACAAAGTCAAAATAGAATACCTCAGCCAACTCACAAATCAGCTTAACTTTTACTTTTAGCACTTAATTTATTTTTGCTTAATGGTGTTTTATTAGTAATGAAAGAATTGAGGTACTCTGCAGATTTCTGGAGCTTAAGCCTTGGCAGGGTTTTAGAAATGCCATTTAAAACATTGAAAATCCACATTTCATTTGGTAGGAAGTCAGAATGGAGGGCTTTCGTCTAAATATAGGCATTAGTCAATAAACATTTATTTTACACATCTAAGGGGGATACAGAGGATGGCTTTATTTCTGCTGGTTAAACATAAACAAATATGAACATGAATGTTTTATGTGGTGCAGGACAAAGATCAGTTGAACTTGAAGATCACCAATATGAATATAAAATACTGAATGTATTTACACTGCACTGTGCCCACAGAATTATGAGCTAGACTTGCCCATTTGGACAGAATCTGTCCATTGGTTGTGTGGAGGGTAAAAAAGCTCAGTGTTTGCTCTGGAGAGAAGAACTTTCAGAATGAATAAGTGTGAGAAGGGGCAGACTCTACAATGTGCAACTAGAAAAGAGACACTGAAAGTCCTGAGTTAACTTACAGACCTAGCCTAATCACTCTAGCTGAAACACTGGCTCAGGAAAAATACAAAATGCCACCCCATAATAACACAAACCAAGTTTAAAATGTACATGCTCTCTAGAGCAATGGCTGACATTGACATTGTTTTGGGGCCTGTGACCCTCAAAAGAAAATGTTGCTTGCGCCTTACGGTGAAGAAAAATGTAATGTAATTTAATTTTTTTTTTTTTTTTTTACTATTTTATGATCTCCCAGTAAAAGCATCTTGCACGGCATAAGAAACTCATAAGAAATTATATATGCTATGTGCTTTAGTCAGAGTTTAACTAACAACAAAATGGATCACTCTTGATTTATTTATTGTTTTAAACAGCACATGATTAAACGCATGTTCTATACTTTAGCAGCTATTCACAATGCAGCGATATTTGCCTCTGCACAGAGTCATTGCAGCCAGCGGGCAGATTACTTTGCTCAAGGCGTATTCATTTGTATCCAAAGATAAACTAGAGTCTGTTGCTATGAGTGCATGCAGCGCACACGCGTGCGCGCACACAAGAGCTGGGGCTCACCTGGAAGGGTTATTCTCTTCAGAAAGAAATCCAGGCCAATGGTTTGTTTGTATTGCTTCCCAAAGGCCTCCTGTGCGAACCTGGTGGCGAGTGAGGTCTGAAGCAGAGACAAAAAGCAAAAGACTGGAGAATTAGGCTAGTAGTGGCAGGACCGCTACATCTTTAGGACACTGGAAATGTGTTGTTCAAAGCAGAGAGTTTTAAAACGAAGCAGACTATCTAAGAACACACATTATTGACACCACATGGTGCGTGCGCACACACACACACACAGAGGGAGGCATACCTCACACTAAAATTGAAACTGGCTGCAATAGAGTATCAACTTAGAAAAATACATAGCAGAGCTTTATACTGTATGTGTTGGTACTATGAGCAGAATAGATTCCCTACTCATTTAATCTTGTTACAGTTCACACATTAAACAACTGTATAGAGTATATATACACACAGTATATATTTAATATATCTCTCTCATGTGAAATAAGCCCTGCTTAAATATGTTTATCAAACCCACAAACATCAGATGACAGAAACTATATTTTGATAATGATTCTGTTATCCTCAATATTTCCAAACAGAAACAATGAAGAACCCTCTCTAAAACATCACCCTTGTTTTAATACTTCAATTTTCTTTTTATTTTTTCCACATTTATAGATGTAAAATTACTTTAGCATTGGCTGGAAACTTAAGGGTAAAATGAAGTGAAATCTTCTGATGAGGTCTCTGTGAATTACAAAAACAGGTGTGTGGGTAGGCCCATGTGTCATGTCTCCTGACTAAAGACCCAGTAATTGCTGTGAATTACAAACCTCCGTCGTTCCCTGTCACTGTTGTGTTCAGGAGGAAAAAATTGCATGTTAGGGGCCCTCCTGAAGTGCATGGGAATTCACTGCACAGACTCGACACGCCAAGTTTAATTCATATTGATGGATGAGGATAAGACGAGAGAAAAAATGAAGTGCTGGGTGTCTACCAGCTATCTTTAGAGCAGCATGCTTGCATAAACACTGCAGAGAAGTGCAACGGTGGGATTTCCCTGGTCTTTATGTGGCAACAAATGTTAAATATTCTACCTGGCAATCACTGGCAAGCAGCGCCAGCCAGGTGAGATCTCAGTCCAGAGCGCATCCACTTCTGTGCTCACACTACGGTTTCAGACTTAACCAAATTTAAAGTGAAAGGCTACCTTAATCGACTGACATTCTTCCACATGGCCACACTGGAGCACAGTCTATTAAACAAGAATGAACACTGAATCAGGATGATACTTGGACTGCAAGCATCGTCTTGATTCAACCCAGTCTTGTTTAATTAAGCAAGACCAGGTTCATTAGGACACTGATTTGTAACTGGTGGCTTTATCTAAACTAGGCCTTCAGTCTGCAACCTTGGAGTCACATGCAAAACATGTTGAATGTTTAACTCTGACCTTTGGGCCAATGTTGTTATTACATGAATTTGTCTTTAGAGGAGCAGTGTAGCAACATTGACAGTTCATCTACCCAATTCACTTTAAAGTTCACCAACCAACAGGCTTTGCAATTCTGTGTGCAGAGCATGTCACAGGCTCAAGACTGATTGAAAAATTACTAGAGGTGACTGACGCAAAAAGGAGAAAATCGGCCATTTAAGTAGCCCCAAAAAAAATCACTGACAACACAAAAATAACCAGCTTGGACAGCAAAAATGTATTCCACATGCTCACATTGGCCTAGTCGGCCATTTGTTTTGGCATTCCAGTAGCTTGGCTTTCCTCCTTCTCCGTAGTCCTTTTTTTCCATCATACAATTGGAAGTAACCAGCGAATGTAAAACTGGCTTAATACTGACACTCCTAGCAAACAGCACAGGGTCACCAACGATACCGCTGCCGGGAAATGAGGGAAGTACTACTGGGGGCAGAGGGAGGAGGGCTGCATGCTATCTGTGTCCACATTACGCAATATACACACAATACATGAAGCACATTGCAGCACATTGGCATGTTAATCTGCAAGGTTGTCCGTAACCATTTCAGATTAAACACTTATTAACATTGTATTAGCCTATAGTAGTAGCATACTGTATGTAAAAATGTGTAGCTCTCATTCTGAAAATAAAAAATGAGTTCAAATATATTGATACCTGCAAAAATGAAAAACTCCAAAATTTAAACTCATCTTGCTCAGGTGGAAAGGTGTTCGCACACTGTAGCCTACTTCAGAACGGGCAACCAACCACAAGCAAAAATACCACCATAAGCGGTGTCCAAGAAAAACTGATCCAATGTCAATTTGCTGAGCAAATTGACATTAATAAGGCGGGAAACGGCATTCAACATGTCAGTCAGTTGCCTGCTCAAAACAGGGTGCAAGGCTCCCGTCTTCAGCCCAAAACAGACAAGTAGGTAAGTCATTCAGACAGTGATGAACTAACACCTGGCAACGCCATGAGCAGGGTTATTAATGTAGCGTATCTACTGGGAACTGACTTGTGTGTGTTCTCAGCACCCTATAGCCCCCCCCGCCCTAAAGAAAATGTCAACTTTCCAGAATAAGAACATTCATTTTTCTCATCGGGACACACGCCATTACCGCCGCCACATTTGTTTTCTTTCTTCCATCGAAAGGGCAGATTCACATTTAAGAGGGGACGGCCCTAGAAGCACTACACTCGCATGTGTTCATTCAGGAATTCAAAGATGCCGTGAAGAAACATATTGTCATGTCAAAATCGCTTTCAGTGAAAAAATAAATCAACCGTTTTTAAATTCTAAATGCTGAATGCCTTTGGCCGTCAAATGGAGAAGCATACCACCAGGGGTCAATTAGTTATTCCAAGGATGTCTGAGCTGTAAAATGTTAGATGTTAAATTGGCAAGCAAAACCTGGTTAATTGAGAAAACAGATATCATCATCCCATCAGCCCATTTGTCTTGTTGCAATTACTGCTCAATCAAAATACAGGTTTTTTTCAGACAGTTAGGGCCAGAATTGTCTCCAAAGGAGTCTTGGTCTCAATGCACTGCATCTGGTCCTGTATAGCAAATAAGAAGTACAATAGAGACAGGCTTATTTAACAGCCAGTAAACAGACTGCAGCATATTTTAATGAATTGTAATATTTGGTACAGTACTTTAACTGTACTTCAATTAGCAACATGCCAAGCTGTTCGAAAAAAAACAATGAAAGCTACCAATTACTCAAAACTAACACAGCTGTATAAAATGTATGAAAATGAATGTCAATGTATAGGTTAAAATGTGTGATGTGTGTTGTGAGCTGTATAACTCCAGTATATCACCTTTGCAGCAACTCCAGGGTCTCTCAACCTGGCCACCTGAAGCCTCTTACATAAATCAATATCAAGTGCATGTAAAACACTTCTAAAATAAAATGCTAGAGATAACTGAATGCATTGTAATCTTTTAATATAAAAAATATAAGACACTCACAAATTATTCTGCATAATCACATTACAAATCTGTAGGTCTAGGCTCCTGCTACTTTTAGATTGGCTTCTGAGCAAACCAATATTATAACTTTTCCTCCATATGTATTTCATCTGTTTCTTTCTTTTAAAATAATTGGCATGAAATGGGGCATGACTTACAAGTTATGCACTCACCCTAGCTGTGTCCGTATAGTTTCAAAAACATACATTCAAATGTGTGTAACCTTAGCTATAAAAAAGTACAAATAACTTCAGAAAGCATTTGAGAAATTGTATTTAAAAGACACGTTGCGTGAAAATAACAGGAAATCAGTTTAAATTAAACTAAAAAAAGATAAAACTGCCCAATAAGAACCTTTCAATGAAATTAAGAGTACATTTTCAAACATGTCTGTTTCATAACTACATTAAACGCACATAAACACAAGACAGTTTATTAGACATATAGTAACTTTTCATAATTGCATTACTGTACGCTACGATACCGTGCCGATGATTGATATATTACGGTACCGTACACAGCAGTAGTTTAATTCGGATGTCCAATCCCTTTAACGTTTTAATTATATAGTGTACCAGTTCGTTTATAATTTCATAATGGCAGCATTCAGCAAAATACAACATTGCACAAGACAAATAAGCATGGTATAATATAAACGAACTCTGCATTAGATCAATCTCAGGCAACAGCAATGCTGTCTGTCTGCTCAGGCTGCGGCAGGGGGGAGGACATATTCGACTGCGACGTTTTAAACGTGCCTATGACTGTACCACAAGCAATGCAACAAGTATAAGTATCGTACATGTATGCATATACATATACATAAGCATATGCATACTGCCTACATTCCCTACAACATTTTCCCATTATGTTTACAGTAGGCTAAAACATGCTGTGTTACATGATCTGAGCTAATAGCCAGTTTAGCTAGCATCCGTCGCCATGGTGATAGGAAAAAAACAGTAATGAATAGCAACATGCAGCATGATTAATGTTACAACAGTAAGTATATAATGCTACTGTGCGGTACTGCTGACACTCAAAAGCATTGGGATCGCGATTCGCTACTGAGTCAACGATTATTGTTGAAGACATGTTAATAAAGTGTCTGTCTGTGGTGTCTCACCTTCCCAGATGCACCGTCTCCGATCACAACAACCTTAAGTTGCCGGTCTTGACTTTCTTCTTCAGAATCTGACATGTCGTTAAACTGTGTTCCTACACTTTCTGGTTCCCCTGACTGCTGTGCGCTATCCACCGATATGGACCAGAATATCCCTAGTTAATCGTGAGGATTAAATGAACTGCTAGTACGGTAGCATAAAACTAGACGCCATTTTGACTATCCACTGCTACTTGACATGCGCAACAGACTTCGTATCTGACTTTTTATTTATTTATACTGATCTGTGTGGCACGTCTGAATTTAAATTCGGATTTATATTGTCGTCGTTGTGACTATGCTTCTTTGAGTTCAAAGGAAAAATATCTCCATCTGCATAAAGATCTTATATGATGCATCCTGCACATAACGCGTACCCGTTGCTATGACAACAGGGTCAAAGTTTACATTGACATGCTCCTTTTTTTGAGGTTGATAATATGATAAATATTGTAATATATAACAATTAGGATTTTTTTTCTAGGATTCCTTTTTTATGTACATCCTGTAGTTTGTCATATAGGCCTACATCAAATATGATTGCATTTGAATAGGCTGTATAGTCCATGGCATGAGTCATACCAGTACCTCAGTCAGTAGCATCTATAGTGCCTATTGATGTTTTCCAGTTTTTAATGAATGTTTATGATGCTACGTACTTTGTAGAATTTGTTTACTGAAACAACTTTTTTTTGCGTAACTTATTTATTTGAGAATGGATAGCACAATTGGCTATGCCTATATGAGACTGCACTAACCTCTTAACTCTTATGATAGCTGTGTTGTAGAAAAATGCATACATAAGATATTGAAAGACAGTAAAGAAGAAACGTAAATCATGTTGCATCTTAAATCATATCGGAATGGCTATTTCCATTTAGAAAAATTAAAATACAGGCCTATCCTCTAGAGGCGATCTGATCCTCTGGCTATACGAAATCAACCTATGCCAGTTTAATTAGAAATGCTCTAATTTATTGTGAGACACGATTCTATCATTCTTTCCACTGCTAAAGGGAGTAATAGAGCATGTTATGAGAGGGAACGGGAATCTGCACCTGGCCTGGAACTCTTTGAAGCAGGTGGCAATGAGTGTCATGTCGCTATAGCCTAAAAGGCATGCCTGGCTGGGTGTTAACAGCGATTAATGGACAACATAGGCTGTGCAGATAGTATATGAAATTATTAAACGTTAGCCGATAGATTATATGGTAAAATGCATTCTCGTGATATGGATGTAGAACGTATTAGGTGCTTACAATAAACGTAATCATCTTCATTTGTCCTGAACCATTATCATGGTTTCATTTATAGCCTACACAACATTTTAATAGTTTTAACAAAATAGGATAGTTGACTAAATGCATTTTGATTTTATTTTCAATATCATCCAAATTATATAAGTTATTGAATTGTAGTCCAATCAAGCATGAGCTCAGATTTCCAGAAAAATCAGTCTGTCATACATCCTAAAAAATGAACGAAGCAACGTAGTTGCATTATTTTTATAAATTATTGTTATTTTAAAGGCTGTCCTAAGTCAAAAAAAGAGGCAATGAGCTATTTTGCCATATTGTCGTATCATTTTAGGCTAATTTCAGTTTATGAATACGATAAACCTTCAACAGTCTACAAAGGCCATGACACATCAGCCATCACCATCATGATACAATTAAATGAACTTTACATAAATAAATAGTGAACATGAGCCCAATATATATATATTATTACGCAACAGTCTGTAAGCCTACGAGCTCAGGTAAAATTGGCCTTGCAACATTGCAGTTGGTCATTCTAAATTATAAAATATTTTGAAATGTATTTTAATGGAATTGTAAATTCTAAAATATCTAGCCAGATTACAAAAATGAGCAACACTGAAATATGCTGTGTTGTTTCTGAATATATGTTCAAACTTTTCAACATGTAATGGATCGAATGAATCCAAACTGTTGGTTAATTTGGTAGACATTTATATCAAGTTATGATAATCGAAAGACACGTCGGGAATAACCTGCTTTAGTTTAATCTCAACGGCACACATTTAATCGTAATAACCTTTCCATTGAATTGTGGTTAGAATAGAACTATGCTTCTGCAGCCTGCATAGTTTTAGATTCAATAAAGTCCTGCTCTGATTACACGTTTACTCAATCTAACCTATTATATAATCACGTGGTCTTTGTATAGCGTGTCGAATGATGCCATATTAAATGCCAATTTTCTATCATTAATAATGTAACTTGATCTAGAACAACAACTGGCACATGTCTGTGAGGGAAGATTATGTCCACGATTATGTCTTATTAGAGATGTCAAGTGTATTAACTGAATTGTACTTGAGTCACCTAGCTCTTATAATCTAGTCTGGGACTATTTATATGTTAAAAAAAAAGATTTAAAAAAAAAGATTTTACAATGGCGCTCATACAAATTGTATTTCTTAGAGATAGTCCATGAGGGATCAAAAATAATCATATATAGTCTACCTACGTGCATCTTTTCGCTATTATGTACATGGCCTACATCACACAATGTAATATATTTTCTATATCAAATCATTTGTATCTGATTTGTGTAGCCTAAAGCATATACGTGCGTAATTGTGCGCAATATGTGCCCAATTGTAATACATTTAAGTTAATTGGTAACGACATATAGGCTAGGATATACAAATATATACTATTTTAGAGACTAAACTAATATTTAAGAAAACTTATTTTTTATATTTGAGTTACAGAAGGTGGCTTTGTGTATGCCCATACACATGATGTGCATTAAACATTTGACTGTAGGCTATCGATGAGATAATAAATGGGATTCGATTAATGCACATGGCGGTATTTGCATTTCCCCTATCTGCTTGTGACTAAAGAATAACCGGTGTATTTCTCTCGCATATCCCAGATATCAGGTATCGCTTCACATGCAGGCTAAGGACATGGACGCCGTGTCACATGTGGGTCGGTCGAGTCTTCAAAACGCCTCGGTTTTGTATGTGCCAAAGCAGCGAATAAAGAGAATCTTTGTCACGGCAGTGGCATTGGGCAGCGATGGAGGTGGAGGGGTATGGTGGCGACCTGCATTTACGAAATCAGATTCTATGACTTTGTGGATATGTGTACATGGGTTTAGCAAAGATGGGACATTGATTTGGCAAAGCTACAACTTGTTTGTACTACCAACTCTATATCCTTGTTCAATTCATTCTGTAAATAACCTTTTCAGGAAGATAAGCTTAAGGTATGACTTGGGGTTATATGTTGTCCTTGTTTTGGCTTTGACTGAAGACGGCTAGGCTACTCTGTCTGTGGCACTGTCAAAAACTTTTAGTCCAGCTGATCGCATTTAGACGCTGATCTAGCCATATTGAGCAATGACCGCTGTGGTGAGAACTTTGGCTCTCTTTAGGACTATTTTCAGTATCCCGGTGCTTTTCAAAGGCCCGCGTATCACAGCACTATTGATGGTAATAGGTGGGCCTCTTCAGAAGCTCAAGGTCTTTTTGAGAAAATTAGCCGTTTACAGATTAATTTTAGATTTAGATTTATAGTGATGGTGCTCTGATGGTGGATATTTTATTAATAGGTCTCGAGCCTTTTGTTGATGATTTTTGCCATTACTTAAATTTAGGCCTAGTGACATAAGCCTCCTTAACCCCAACTGTCCACTCCTTGTGTTGACATATAAGCCACACCCACCTGTCAGTTTATTCTGTCTAGGAATCACAATGCTATTAAACATTGTTTGACAGGACTTACAAAATAGCTAAAGATGAAAAGATACATTTCCATAGCAATATAATAACATATAGTCTACATAGAGAAAAATCCGATTTTATAATAAAATAAATTAATAATATAATGTTGGCTGATATATTAGTATGTTATTTCAAGACGTTTTTTTCTGCTTACAAATGCTGCATATAAGGTTGATATAGTAGTCTATAAGCAAAAGTGTATAAATAGCAAGCCTATAAAATTGTGTTTTTGGTGTTTTGTAGAATTCACATTTGATCCATCATGAATCTATCTATGATGACAATTTACAGAATAATTATTAAGCCCACCCAATATTGTCATATATGCCCCTCATATAGACTAAATGCCTCAGAACAAGACAGTTTGGATAATGAATTGAGCCTAACATAAACAATAGGCCTGACGTTTAGAATTACTGCAAACATATGCCTAATAGTATCACTTTCAACTGTATTACTAACATGCTGTCATTGTTGATGATTTAGAAAATAATTATTGGCTCAACAATGTAAAAATAAAGAGCTTGAATCCAAATTATAGTATTGCCTGATATGTTTTAATGTTGATTTCAATCTAAACAAACCATCAATATACACAATAGAAAATAGATACATTTCAACGTGAAGTTGTGTGTTATCTTGCCACAAATCACCTTCAAGGTGAAGATCACAACGAAGTCAGTTCCTCTTCAGACATACTGTACATGTCCACACTATGCTCAAAAGTGCTGAAAAAATCTTACCGTTAACAAACACAGCAAGGAGAAAACTGTAACGGGCAAGCTATTGTGAAAAATAAAACTATTTAAACATGCCTATTTCCAATCACTGCAGAGGTAGGAAGACGCATAACCGATGCCTGCACATTCTGATGTCAGCACTGAACCTACAAAGGTGACAGTTTCAGTCTAGAAACAAAAACACGATGAGGAAATTTGGGACAAAGAGCTGATATCAGTCCGGATCAGCTACTCTGTTCTTGTCTTAAGTCGTTAAAAGTAATTGCTTTGTTTTCCTGGAGAGCAAAAAAATAAATACCGAGAGGCAACGAGTGAATGATCACGGATTCCCGGCACAGGCGGAGAGTGTCCAAGCGGGCAGACAATATGCGTACGGATAATAGTAAGAAGGCTGTAATGAGAGTAGAGGAGGCCTTAACAGCTCTCCGGGGCAGTACTGTCTCTGGTCGTCACGCACTAAAACCTTCACTGCCACTTTCTTTGCTGCGGGAGCCGACGCCATCAGATCCGCGGCCATCTGACGCCGTTTCGTCTTATACCGGCGGTTCTGGAACCAGATCTTGACCTGGGTCTCTGTGAGCTTCAATGAGGCCGCCAGGTCCGCTCTCTCGGGCCCGGAGAGGTACCGCTGGTGATTGAAACGGCGCTCCAACTCGAACACTTGTGCATGGGAGAAGGCCGCTCGCGAGCGCTTTTTCCGCTGTTTAGGCTGGTCTGAGCTTTTATCACAAGACCCATCATCGAGGTTGTTGGAGTCTGAAAGCATTTTGGGAAAGGGATATCAGCTTTCAGTTTATTTCTTCTTACTCGAGTATCCTATTATAGTTAATCGATCAGTGCATTTACTCATAACCGTAACCCGACTGGGAAAATAAATAAAT
>JAODOY010056990.1:0-17844 GCA_025399855.1 Forbesichthys papilliferus
AAAGATTGTATTCAGGACATACAAGTAAAGTACAACAAAACTTCACTTCCTGCGCCTGAGTCATCATTCCTTTTCTTTAAAACACCAAATGTTTAGCTATCTGTCGATGTGTACCGGTACGTGTACACCCCGGACAGAATACCCTTATGTGCCACAAGACATGATTTATTTTAAAATATAGTTATTTGAACAATTTCTAGTTTGTTAAAATTTGAATTAATATAAAATGATTATGCTCCCTGATCAATTGACCTCAAACCAACTGTAAAACACATAGAATAGTATCCCACATGACACAAGACTTGTATATTTGACTTGTATATTTGATATATTTTATGCCAAAAATATGACCAAATTACCTATGGATGTCTAACCAATTGTACAACATAAAGAATAGTAGGCTATATCCCACATGTGCCACAAGGCATGTTTTTAAGATATACCCTTTGTATATTTTATTAATTATGTTATATTGTTTATGCCTATACAGCATACTGTATATAGAGTATAACGTTATTATGTTCCCTGACCAAATGACCTGTACATCTATAATCAGCTGTACAGTACAAATAGCTAGGGATATAAGTTTCTATTTTTCACAGTTGTTTTAAAGTCATTCACTCAAATGGGTTAAGTGCTTAATAGATGTGGATGTGAATGTTACATGAATGTTGAATATGAAAGTAACTTTACATGTGATACACTCAGTAAAAAGAAAAACGATGGCCAGGCCAAGGATAAAGAAAGCCAAATTGATTCACCAACATTCCAGTATAACATGAGCCACCTACGGGTGGGGAAGTGCATCATCATCAACAACAAAAACTTTGACAAAAAGACAGGTAGGAAAATAACTTTAGGGACTTTTATATAATTTCACTAATTTATTACAATATAATTTACTGTGCCCTTATTAGGGTGAGGCTAGACGAAATAGCTTACAGCCTCCAATAATTACTGTAGCCTAGCAGGTACAGTATATATGTGTGTGTGTGTTACATATACTGTAAGTCATAGGAATTCTGGTTGGCCTATTTATTTATTTTGACATTGCCTTAAAGAGATGAAGTTACGCAGTGATGATCGGGATGCTGGGGAGCAAAATTGTCTAGTCTAGGATAAATGGCCTATATTAATTTTGTTAAAATTGTCTTCCTTAGAGATGAATGTACGCAATGGCACAGATCGGGATGCTGGGGAACTGTTCAAGTGCTTCAATAGCCTGGGCTTTGATGTCTGCATCTACCAGGATCAGACGTGTGATAAGATGCAACTTCTTCTCAAAGAGGGTGAGTCACTCACAGAGAAGACCATAACCTAAATAGTTTTTCCATGCTTAGAAAAATTGTGTCTTTTAAATTATAACAAACTTATTTCTAACTTACGTAAAAGAACATATTTTGTTTGTTTTGTGTATATTTTGGCAAGAAGTGTCTTAGGACTCAATTGCATGACTGAGGCAGAACATATGATAATGCAGGTGTTTATTCATTACAGTAAACAACAACCAGGGCCAAGAGAAACACAAGGGTATACATATGCACCCTAGACAGGAAAGACAGACCATTGGACAAGAAAAACGATGGGTAGATGAAAATCATTAGACAAACTAATAACTGACACATGGAATTATTTAGCACATGAAACACTGCACACTACTGAGAAACACAGGGCAGGAACAGTAACAATGAATAGAACACAATTTTTGTGTGGGGGGACAGGATGGTCTAGTGGTCTTCCGGCTCCCAGCCGGAAGGTCATCTGTTCAAGCCCTGGTGTTGACCCACCTGTAAGCATCCTTGAGCAAGGTGACTAACCTCCTACCCACAACCGCTCCCGGCGGTTGGTCGCACCTTGCAATGCAGCAATTACCATCGGTGTGTGAATGGGTGAATGTGAGACAAAATACTGTAAAGCGCTATATAAAAGCAGTCCATTTACCATAAAACAAGGAATGCATAGGCTGGAATTTGGGAAACAACAAGAATGTCAGGGTTGGCACACACGTGGGGTGGAGGTGAATGCACAAGCCGCTCTGCATTTAATAAACTCAAACACAGGCGCTAAACTCTTCCACCGGTCGGGCACACACCTGTGATTGCACCATGACTAACAGCTGGGAAACAGACAACATCAGATTCTTATAACATAAATAATACAATATGTTTCAGCATAGCAAAACATTTTACTTTTCTTGGGAAGCAGAAATCAAAATAGCATTATAAATAATGACATGGATACTGAACATGAATATTGAATCGTCAATCCAAGCTTGAGCTACAGGCCATTTATCTGTGTGTGTGTGTGTGTGTGCTCCTCAGCATCAGAGGAAGACCACAGTGACAGCTCCTGCTTTGTCTGCATCCTCCTGAGCCATGGAGAGGAGGGCATGATCTATGGCACAGATGGCGCAATGCCTATCAAGACCTTGACCTCACTGTTCAGAGGGGACATGTGCAAGAGCTTAGTGGGCAAGCCCAAGCTCTTCTTCATCCAGGTAAACAAGTTCCTAGAATAGTTAAGAATGGTTGTCAAAAGGGGCAGTGAATATCCACCCACAGTTATTGGTGCTCTATACAATATTTTAAACGTTAATATAGCAAGCAGTAAACAAATGTTGTGTGTTGTCTATAACGATTAGGGTTGGGGATTGTTCATTTTTATTGATATCGATACCATTTTAGAGATTGTGTAATGATCTGAGAACTATTGATACTTTTCTATTTGAATGGATTTTCCAAGCCTTTGAAACCTCCTCCTACAGCTGCGGAAATAATTAAAAGACCACTGCGACAGTTTCTCATATTTTTACTATTTATACTTATTGATTTTTTTTCTTATATGTAATATATGTATTTTTTTGTATTTACATTTATTTACACATTTTTACACATTATATTTATTTTAAATATGTTTTAAAGAATGTGCAGTAGTCTCTTATTTATTTCCATGGTATAATATTTTAGAAAATGTATAAATAAATTAATGTTCACCTTTTTATTTATATTTTTCCTTCATATAAACAAGAAATGTAAAATCACCATAAAATATAAATATATAACTTAATATAAACATATAACTTAACATACAGTATAACACATATTATTGGTTTCATATACACCATTCCAACTCTAACTCAACTTCAATCAGTTTGTATACATTTTTTTTTGCTTAACCAGATCATGACATAGAAGGCCACTCAGATCTCAATTAAATGTAATTTAATATACTTCACCAGGCTTGTCGGGGTTTCGAGATGGACGACGGTATACAGACAGATTCGGGACCAGTGAATGATAACCTAGAAACTGATGCTAGCCCACGTACTAAGATTCCTGTAGAGGCAGACTTCCTCTTTGCATATTCAACTGTGCCAGGTAAAAGAGCATGCCGTGCATGGGCTGGAATGTTAGTTTTTTCATTTGCCATCCATCCATCCATCCAATGATTTTTATCATTTGCATAATGTATAAATGTAGGTTTTCTAAAATAATTTGAAAAAATGTAACCTTTAATATCAGACCTTTAAAGGAAAGTCTTTAGTTAATTGAATACAAAATAAGTCATTTTTGTTTTTCACATAAAAACCCTGAAACTACTCACAAACATCGAGGCACTCTAGGGCCTTATCAATATATCGTTGAAACCAGCGCAGAGTCGACCACAGAATTCATCTTACGATAGCGTATGATTCATGAAACTATTCGTATCTTGCTAAACAAGCGTAAGAATGATCACGTTGATAAATATGGAGGTGGAAAACTCTGCGTATTTTAAATACCACGCCACGCCCTTAAATATAATGGATTTAGAGGCCTCGGCCCTAGAGTTTACGACATGGAGAGTTGTAATGCGTTCATGAAACACTTCTCTCGACCGGCTCGGAGAAGAGGTGCGAAACAGCTACGCACCACCTTTGTCCTGGCCGGTTCAAGTCTTAATAATATAGGAATACTAGGCCTATATAGCCAATTTATCATAGCTTATTTAAATAGCCTAGGTTGGGCAGTTTATTTTTGTTGTCAATTTTCATGACGTTTCAGATAAATCAGATTTTATGGTGGTTTAAAAAAATGAACCTGAATGTAGTGAACTAGGCTTATTTCATATAGTGGGCTCTTTGGGCATAGGCTATATTCTGGCTGTCACCATCGGATGATGAAATACAGCCGGTTAATCTGCGCTATACGTGCATGGCTATACGAGCATGGCTCTATGCTACAGTTCCCTCCACTGATATAGACTGGCTTCACAAAATATAATAGTTTGCCTATATATAGCCTATATTTAACAACTTGATACGGGTTGGTAAGCTATATAAATATGTGGATGCAGCATGCAAATGCCTGCCCTGAAAACCACTCAAAGGTAAACTAAATATTAGATGTTTAGATAGTGTATTTATTCCTTAATTTTAATGATGTTTCTTCTGCCTAAAACGGAGACAAGTGGTTAGCTTTTAAAAAATGAGAACGTGAAAAGCGGACAACGTTAAGTGCTGCGCTGAGCAGGCTAGCTGTTTTAGCAATCTAGATAGTCAGCGTCGGATCAGATCATCAAGTAATAACACCCTGTTAACCTGCGCTATGCATAACAGGCCAAAATGATGTTGCTGTCTCTGGCATGCAGGCTATAGCCTTACTCCAGCAGACTACACTGGTCTTATGAAATAGAATATTTTGCAGTCATGAATTTAAATAAATGTCTACTCTTAAAAGCCTGACAGAATCAGAATATAGTCTAAAACAACTCACATATAATTATCCGCAACCTCCACTATGCTGCACCGCAAGTAAGATGACTCGAACACTTACGTACACGAGTTGAGACTTGACGTGAGATCGTTGCCACCGCTCACGTGAAAATTTGTCCAGATTGATAAATGCTGACCTTTGCGTGGAAATGATCGTACGCACAGATTTCTGTGGTACGCACGTTTCATAAATGAGGCCCTATGTGTCTACATTTTGTCCTGAAAAATATCTAGTATGTTTTCTACACCCCTAACTCATGTTTCAATTTATGTTTAAAGTCTGAGAACGGGCTTCAGATTACCAGGCCTGTCTCTAATTGAGGTACTGTCATTTCAGGGTACTACTCATGGAGGAACCCTGGTTGTGGCTCCTGGTTCGTCCAGGCTCTCTGTAACGTCCTCAATGAGTTTGGCAAGCAGCTGGAGATCATGCAGATCCTGACCCGGGTGAACTACATGGTGGCCAACAGTTTTGAGTCCTGCCACAAAGACTTCAGTAAGAAGAAGCAGATTCCCTGTATAGTCTCCATGCTGACTAAAGAGCTATATTTCAACTGACAGCCAGAGACTGACCAACCAACACTTTTACTTTGACTGTTTTAGGGGCTAACTAAGCAGTCATACATTCATTACATAGTGTGTAAACATCATTTCTCCACATGCAGATGTCATATGTTGAATATTATATACCAACATGATCCTTTTTATTTTGTTTTTGGGATGGTTATAAAAATATGTTATACAGTACTAGTTGAAAAAAGAATGGTCACTTATACATAAACATTGTGAATTTATTGGGTTAATGAATATTATATGCATAATTAAAATGTATTAGAATGCTTTAAAACTACAGTAGCAGTAATGTATACTCTTGCAAGTTGTGTGTGGGTTAGAGAAAAACTATTTTCTAATTTATTGTCGCTATAATTTAAGATGATTTGGACGGACATTGAACACTAAGACGGAAATCTGAATATGCCATATTGCTCTCAGGTGTTAAATAAATAATTTAATTGAAGAAAACATAAATGTATTATACATGTAATATACAGTAATACATAAAAATATATTGTGTTATGATTAAATGAAATACTTAAATGTGTAATGAAAGCATTA
The DNA here is from genome assembly GCA_025399855.1 of Forbesichthys papilliferus. NCBI lineage: Eukaryota > Metazoa > Chordata > Actinopteri > Percopsiformes > Amblyopsidae > Forbesichthys > Forbesichthys papilliferus. The sequence goes on from JAODOY010056990.1 coordinate 5,870, forward strand.
AAGTTTAAAATAACCATACTGAATTTTATTCATTTAATTTTGGTTAAATATAGTACAAATGTACTCTAACACTTACCTCATGTTTGTCATGTTATACAGAATGTTCTGTTATAAAGGTAAAAAACTAAAACAATTAAACTCCACCAATTCTTTGCCACATCCAAGTCCATTTTCATGGACTTTCATTTTCATTCTGTTTGCATCTATTTTTAACACATCCATCCATTTATTTCATGCCCTTTGTTTACTTACTTACTGATGATTGCTTGTTTATTCAATTACACATACAGGATTATAACATACAGAATGAAGAGCTTCATGTCTGATTGTGTAAGATCACTGTGATTGGCTACAATGAGGATGCAGGCGAGATGAGAAGTCTTCCCTACTGTCTCAAAGGGTGACGCTGTAAACCTTTGAGTGGAGAGAAAAAAAAAACGTTATTACCAGAAAGAACACTTCTAAAATACTACCTAGCATGCAGTCTAGAATTTTAAATATGTTCGCATTAAAAGAAACCGGTATAAAATAAATTGTTGGGGTACGGTGGGCAAAACTGATTTACATTACACTAAAGGCATAACTGACTTTGTGATTGATCATGACTCATGCACTTTATTGGCAAAGGAATATAGGGCCCTACCTACCTTTACAGTGGCACGGTCATTCTGCTCTAAAAGCAACCTGTACATTATTACTGCTATGTTGAAAGTATAAGGAGGTCATATACTTTTTTTTTATTGTAAAAAACAACAAATAAAAAATAAAAAAATAGAAACAGCCACTTCGTCTTCAGATATTTGTTAGTAGTGTGTCTGTCTCATAAGGCAGGCATAATTCTAACATAAACAACATTAGGCACAGATAAGATAATTTAAACATATTAGTAGGCTGTAGTTTCCAAAATGCAAATTAGTATACTATAGTTCCCAGAATGCATCCTTGGTCTAATGGTCTTGGTGAGACATATGGGTGGGCTCTTTGTCTCTCAGCAGAGGGGTATCACATTGGTCTGACCCCTAGGTCTGACCTCAGCAGGGATACTACTGTATACAGTAGCACAGGGGGCCATGTCTGAATAGGCATATAGAAAGCTCTGGCGTAGTGCTGCTACTGCTGCTGACTCAGGAGGGTCACAGCGCACTGGCCCCTGTCCTGAGTTCTCACTGGCCCAGGCCTGCCCCCATTCAGCACAGAGAGCATGTCAGGATCCTAGCACAGAGCCACGTTGGAAGCTGCCCCATCTGGAGAACCTACCTCTCAGGAGACTAGAGCACCTCTTTTCAGATGCAGAGTGGCGTACCGCTTCATGACGAGCTCAGGTAGGAGAACATGCTCCCCAACTCACGGTATCAGTGAGTCTGGATTCTGGTAAAGCCTTCTGCTCACTTTGTTTGGTGCGGTGGATCACTTCTGGAGAGGATTGGGTGGGCTGTGACTAGTTCTGGATCACGTGTATTAGAATATCATAGCAGTGTGCATGTATTTGTGTGAGGTACTGTACTAGTATGGAGGGGGGCTTATTGTTCCAGCACTTGGGTAACTTGATGACGAGGCCCTTCTGGAACACGCACAAATATTTTAAGCCACCAATGGGCCACTGTGGCTACTGTATCTGGATGGGTCCTTAACAGAATGGAAAGATGAGGTGTGTGAGAATCACCACTTGTGACAGTTTTCCTTCATCGCGGAATATACTTTGATTTACTTATTATATTTGATATACAGTATCTGCATTAACAAATCATGGTATAGTTATATGTTTAGGCTGACCGGTGGATTACTGAGACCTGTTTGGACATGAGAGTAATGCTTCCTTTGATAATGTATGTACTCTGATCTCTGAGTAAGTGGTTTGCTTTGTTTTCATATTTTATCTAATGTATTTGGATGGGTGGAAATATTTAGAGATTAAGCAGTGTTGTACAGTATTGCATATCTTATACTGTACAGAATTGCTGCCTTGTGCATTAGTATTTATTTCTAACCTTTGCCACCAGTTGAGCTTTAAAAAATTGGAATTGATATTTTGTTATTGTATTAATATTGATAGTGACACAGCACACAATAAATTATAGTTCCTAATAGTAACATTTTAACTCTTTACTGAAGAATTAAAGAAGTCGAGAAATCTTTATGCTTGTGTGTTGTTCTAGGCCTTTAAAATATACTATTTAGTAGTATGTCTTTGTAGAAGGGTATTATATAAGACAAATGTTTTTATTAAAAACATATCTGAATTCTACCACTCGTCGTGTGTCTGACACTCTCAGTAAGAAGGATAACGATGGCCAGAGCTGGAAGCAGGACGACTCTTCTGAAAGCCATTGCAGAATTGTTTCACCAACATTCCAGTATAAGATGAGCCACCTCCGAGTGGGGAAGTGCATCATCATCAACAACAAAAACTTTGAAGAAAAGACAGGTAGGAAAATATCATTAGGGACTACTAACTTGTGTGGTAGAAGTTATGGTGCTCTTAATATCTGGTGCCTTAATAACGATAGTGAAGTTGGGGACAAAATAGCCTAGTCTAGGATAAATGGCCTAAAGTCATTTTGTTAAAATTGTCCTCCTTAGGGATGAATGTACGCAATGGCACAGATCGGGATGCGGGGGAACTGTTCAAGTGCTTCGAGAGCCTGGGCTTTGACGTCTGCATCTACAACGATCAGACATGTGAGAAGATGGAGCTTCTTCTCAAAGAGGGTGAGTCACTCACAGAGAAGACCATAAACTACTGCAATAAGTAACCTATACTGTATGTTACCCTATACACAAGAATACTGGCCATTGAATGTATTCGTACTTTGTTGTGGAAATGTTTGTTATTTTTAGCGTATGTTGTTTGTGCCATTGCATCATCCTCTTGAATTAGCGCCAGCCTAATGAGACTGTAAGGTGACAAAACGGACTAAAGTGGTGCTAGCGATTCATATTGATTTGAGAATGTTTTGGCATTGTTCAACTACAACTACACACAATGTGTGAGTCCACAGGAACACTTTGCATTAATGGCTTTTACATTTTATACACTTTAATGAACGTAATTCAAAGAGAGCATATTTTTACATGTCCAACATCAATAATATATGTTGCATTATGAGGCATAGCAGCAAAACAATTTGATTAGGACAAAATGTTACTTTTCTTGGCAAATATAAATGAAAGCTCAGTCACCTTATCAGTGAGTAGCATTATGGTGCCATACTGGTAGACTAATAAAAGTCCAATGAAGTTAAATGAATGAATATTGAACAGTGAATCTAGTCTTCACTCACTAAGGGTCTTGTATGTGTTTGTGTGTGTGTGTGTGTGTGTGTGTGTGTGTGTGTGTGTGTGCTCCTCAGCATCAGAGGAAGACCACAGTGACAGCTCCTGCTTTGCCTGCATCCTGCTGAGCCATGGAGAGGAGGGCATGATCTATGGCACAGATGGCGCAATGCCTATCAAGACCATGACCTCACTGTTCAGAGGGGACATGTGCAAGAGCTTAGTGGGCAAGCCCAAGCTCTTCTTCATCCAGGTAAACAAGTTCCCAGAATAGTTTTTCTTAAGAATGGCTGTCAAAAGGAGCAGGACAAAATATAATATAGCATCATAGATTAAAAGATATACAGTAAATCATCTTTTGACTAAATGAAAACCTGTTAACTGCAGGGATACAATAACAATGGTTTATGATTAACAGTAGTTTGCCATGCCACTTAGCCTTTGCAGTATTGAAAATGCCCTCAATTTCAATACATAGTCTACATAATAGTAAACACCTGTAGTAATAGTACAGCATTTGTCATTGTTTAATGCACCATCCAACTCCATTTTTAATCAGTTTACTAGGTCATTTTATTGCTTCACCAGGTCATCGCTGAGAAAACTACTCAGGATCTCAATGAAATGTCATTTCATTTACTTCACCAGGCTTGTCGGGGTTCAGAGTTTGATGATGGTATACAGACAGATTCGGGCCCACCGAATGATACCCTAGAAACTGATGCTAACCCACATAATAAGATTCCTGTAGAGGCAGACTTCCTCTTTGCATATTCAACTGTGCCAGGTAAAAGAGCATGCCCTGCATTAAAGACCTGGACGTTTTGTAAAACTTGTATATTATTTTCTCCTTATCTGTGATTTTGTTAATTAAGAAAATCCTCAGCATTCTAGTGGCATACAGTGTATTTCATGTGATTTGGGCCACTTTGCATTCAGTTCTAAAAGCACTTATAATGTAGCCAACATGTACAGAACTGTAGCCACACATACAGTAATGTTTCTACAGTCTTCTAGTATAACACATTTGTATAATATAAATACAATTTTAAACTTTTCATTGGAAGTTCTACAGAGAATATAGTGTAATTGAATCCAAAATAACAGATACAGTACGTAGCATTTGTGTTTCTCTTTAAAATCATGAACAGTTGCTTGATTTTGTTAAGGTGGTCTTCAATGGCATAAAGCTACACCTACACCCTGCGTGACATTTTCTTTATTTAAAACTTAATTAACACCCAATAAGTGTCAATTATAATGTGATGCTTTTTGTTACATCCCCATCTCATCCCATCGTTTCAATTTATGTTTAAAGTCTGAGAACGGGCTTCAGATTATCAGGCCTGTCTCTAATTGAGGTGCTGTCATTTCAGGGTACTACTCATGGAGGAACCCTGGTCGTGGCTCCTGGTTCGTCCAGGCTCTCTGTAACGTCCTCAATGAGTTTGGCAAGCAGCTGGAGATCATGCAGATCCTGACCCGGGTGAACTACATGGTGGCCACCAGCTTTGAGTCCTGGTCTGATGACCCACGCTTCAGTGAGAAGAAGCAGATTCCCTGTGTAGTCTCCATGCTTACTAAAGAGCTATACTTTAACTGACAGCCAGAGACTGACCAAACAAACTGACTAGACTGTTTCAGGGGCACACTAAACAGTCAAATCATTCAGGGATGATCCAGGCCCAGCAGAACACTGCATATATTGGGTTGGTATGCATGTAGCATGTGTGACCGGGCCTAAAATAAGCTCTACTCGACAGCAAAATGGTTAGCGTAGCACTCCGTGTTTGTGTATTGATGGGTACTTGCCTCTTGTTCAGGTTATTCGACAGAATGACATCACATTCGAGCTGGTCTTTGTTGACAGACAATGTGAAATATCCATGTTACTCTGAAATATTTGCTAAATATGTATCTTAATTTTTCACCAGCTACCAATGCATTTTTAAGTTGTTTTAAAACATGTCTAAAGGGAAAATTGCGTTTTTTTGGTTTTTCTGGTTTTTCTGGTTTACCAACTGAACCACACTGTACAGTATGTTCTGACAGAAATCTGTACAGAAACATAGCCAGATAATACAATGTATATATACATATATATACATGTGTGTGTATATTGAACACAACCTCAGTACATAGACTATATTCAACTATATTCTATATCAACTATACTCTAATGCCAATTGGACACTAGGTGGCAGTACGCTTTCAAGAGCACTGCCATTTAATTATTCAGTTTTATTAAAGGTGGAGTCAACGAAAGATTGGTGATATTTGAACTCGATCAAAACATAAATACACCTTCCTTCAATGCCACAGGGTGCTCCCTCAGAAGCTCCGCCCCCCCAAATTGAACACCCACGGCCATGAGTGATATAGTGCTGTGTGGTGCAGTCTGCACCAATTTGTGTTCCCATTTACAGACGTAGAGCTGTGTAGAAACACCTGCTTTTCCTTAAGCGTGCACAGAAAACAAACAAATAGCGGTCCGTGAAGAGCAATAAGTGCATTAACTTACAACCACTGACTCCACTTTTAAGTAATGCACCTTCATTTTGCAGAAATGCCTGAAAAGGCTCTTTCAAGATCTACTAGTCAATGTACATTTATTTTCCCTAAGGATCCAAATAGAGAGACTGCTCATGCCCGGTCAGATACCATGGAAACTATCTGTGTTTTAACAGTGTTTTTAACATTTTCATCATCGCCATTGAAAGGGGATCAACATCGCTCATGTGAGAAGGTACATGTGATAGACTCTGTCTGAGCCCGTCCTGCACATACTGTACAGACTTGACAGCATCATGAGTATACAGTCAGATTCCTTATCCCATGCAAAACGCAAAAACTGTTTTATCTAACTGTTAAAAGACCTTCAAATCTGTTTTATCGATTCATCTAATATATTCAGGATACATTTACAGGGTTTTTTTTAATAGACATTCAATCAATGAACAGAGGAGAAGTACCATTACATAATTGTATACTACCAAATGACTCCTCTTTAAACTGGCAGACATGGCAATTTGAGAAATACGCCTATATGATGAACACACAGGCCCAAAGTACATGATGACCACATTGTTGTCTATACCAGTGTGGTGACGTGTTAGGGAACAGATACAATAAACAGGAACTAGCAATGTCTTTCTTTAACATCAGTTCGGTATATAGAAATTCATTTGTATAAATTATGTGAAATTATCATGTTTTAAAAAAAAGAGAAACTGATATGAAAGCTAAAACTGAAAGAAAAAAACACCCAAAGAAAGAATACCCATTCTATTATTTTTAGTAAATCAAAAAGCTCAAATTTTTATTTGGTTTTAAATATTGCCAATGTGTTGTTTAGTTATTATTTTTTGATATAATACAGTTGCGTATAACACACACATTTAGCCTACTTCTAAACTTGTTTGTTATTTGAAGTTTTTTATATCTTGTCTGTCAAACATAGAAGCAGCTATTTAAAGTTGTGACCACTAGTATTCTCACTAATGCACATTTCAGACTCCAGATGCTGCTGTTGCTAATCTCATGATTAGTGTGTCAGTAGCAACATAGCGGCAGAGAGTTCAGCGATAGCCTGATTTTCTTTGATGTTTTACTTTATTTCAGTATTTTCTGATTTGCATCCATCGTTTTATTTCGACATGTTATAACACATACACAATACTTCTAGTGAGACCTCAGCGATAAGCAACATTCTCTGAATGCAAACTATTCATTCACTTTTCACACACTGTCCAACAGACAACTTATTTTATGCTTTCAACACATGGATCTCTGATAAGTGATGTAATGCAGACGTGTGCCATGTGGAGTGTCGCTCCACTCATTTTGGAATGGAATTGAACCTCAGAAGTACATTTTAAATTATTTGGAAAAATGAATGGCTAAAATAAATAGAAAACATGATTTGGCCCCATTTTAATCTGGGGCAATATACTGTAACATAATTACAAACCAGAGGAATGTTTATGTAAACATTGTATTAAACACCATGACTATATTGTGTAATGATTTGTGTAGTTCTTTCTTTGTCTCCTAATATTGAACTTAAGTGACTCTTTATTTGTATAGCAGTGCCAACCAGAAAGTGATCATGCAGCAATCAAACCAAGAAATAAATGTGCCATATAAACTAACACAATACAGTCAATGTTATTGACCTAAGAACTGCAATGCTTGGTCCCTCAGACATTTCCATTCAGTGTAAAATCACATACAAATACAGACACACCAAAATACTGTGAGCTAGGCACGCATAGAGTGGCAACCAGGCACGCTCCCAAGAAGGGCTGACCTGATATGCCAGATGAATTGCTGTCACAATTCCGTACATTGAAACTGTTTGTAAAGGAAAGGCACTTGTCAGGTGACTGAACCATCTGGTTGTTTTAGCTGTCGGCACACCTAAACCACGCCCGTGTAGCTATCAACACGACGCTGATTGGAAAGTTCAGTTGCTACTCGGACACATTTCGAAATGATTCTTAGGCTTTCCATACTGATTCTCGTGGTGAAATGAAACTGAAGCTGGGAGGCTGGGAAACAGGCTAGGAAGCAGCTCCTCCGCAAAACTCATGGCAACACAAATCTGCAATGGTTTCAAGTTGGTCTTTTGGTTGTGGTGGCCCCCGCGCAGGACATCGCTGAACACGCTGGCACAGAAGCAGTGTAGCGGAGTCATGGTGTCGGCCCCGAGGAAACACACCAACCCACCGGGAAAGCTGCAGTACACTCCAATGCGAGTAAACGTTTTCCCCGCCGCCAACGGTAACGGGTGTGGAATACCACCGTGCCAGGCGGTGTAATCCCATCTGAAACACTCCACCCACCAAGGATCCCTTCCGCGGCCCAGTCAGCAGCAGGTAGGTGAGGCCCAGATCCCAGTGTGTCTTGCCACTGACCTTCAACTCCCAGTAGTGGCGTCCCACGGTGAAGCCAGCTTGACTCATCACTTTTAGTGTGGTGTCGAAGCGAGAGGGCGTTTCTGGGACGTCCTGCCAGGCGTCTGTGTAGGCAGTCACGTCGCCTTCAGGAGGGATGATCAGTTTGGGATGCGCTGTGTCAAGGTCATGGGTAACATCGGCAGGAACCGCATTCCTCTCAGCTGAGGGTCGTAGGGTAAACACTGATAGCATCAAAATACTCTTCCCCAAATGGGAGGTTTCTAGATCTCACGTGACCCAATATAACGTTCAATAAGTAAAATATTAGATAAAGGTGGTAACAGTGCTTTTATTGTCACATACATGTAGCGAAATGTGCTCTCTGCATTTAACCCATCCCTCAATGGAGCAGTGGGCAGCACTGCATCGCAATAATGCACGATTTTGTGACAATGGCAAATCCTCCTCCAATGATCCTCTATCTACCCTTCAGCCTCTCTTAAACATCAACTCACATTAGTGAGCTTGAACTGAAAACATGCTGCTAAAATGGACATTTACTTGAAAAAGCGATTGTCACTTTAAAGAGGGTTTATTATGATTTCTGAGGTTTTCCCCCTTTCCTTTAGTGTGATATACCTTTTTGTGCATGTAAACTGACTAGAAAAGTTATAAAGTACATTCCAGACGGAGTATCTCTCTCCCACAGATGCCATTTGTTCTCAGCTGCCTGAAACGCCTCATTGGAATTATTTTTCTTCACCATGCTGTCTAATGTAATTAATGTATCTGTAATTACTGGTGTCAAGTACTTTATCATTGCATGGCTCCTGTCAGCCCAACAGTCAACAGTCAGACTTACTGTTATCTCAACTTGCTTGGCAGCTTTTTTCTTCGTTCTGTAGGTGATGGCGTCTCTTTGCCTCTACAGCATTTCCTACGGGACACAAAATAAATAGATCAATGCACACGATAAGCAGGCTAGAAGGATGTCAATCATGTTACAGGCTATGAAAGTCAGTTACTTGGGCATGCAGTCCTTGTTTAATCATCGCAGGTGTCCTTACAGCCTCCAGGAAACAATCTTATGTGGAGGAGTAAAGATTAGAGAACTCGTTCTGACCAGTGAAGCCACTGGCTTTTATAGCCCTGATTCAGATGCCAGGACGTTGTTGCTGTTGGGGGCTGGAGAAGGCATGTCTGTGGTCCCTGACCCTCCTTCTCCCTGTGCACTGTGAAGCATGCACTGTATGCCAATCCTGCAACACACAATGTAAATCTCAACTCAGACAAGCAGACTAAAACAGGACAGTTGCCTGATTAAGTAGTGTGGCCATACTAATAAATGGGCTCTTTATTGTGTGTTTGTGTGTGTTAATGACTTACAGTAAAGGCAAATGCTAATATTTTGATGAATACACACGCATAACTCATTGACATGCTAGCATGCACCTTCATTTGTTACATTAAAGTCCCCCTCAACAGTTCCTAAATATTGGAATGACTTTATGCACAATTCATTGATTAACACAATACGGTATCTCTAATTTTTGATGCCTCTTTATTGACTAGCATTACACCATAATTTTAAGGTCACAGCAATGCTGTTATGTCAGCCCTATATACTGTATAGACTAGATCCTATATGTGCATTTTCAATTTTTCAAAATGTTCAACTACTGCACGTTCATCTTGGTAATTCAGCACCACTGTAAACATTGTTTAAATTCCCTCAATGTAAACCTGTAATTAATGTTCTATAGGGATTTCTCCAAAGATACTGTATGTGTCTGGAGTCCTGCACCAAACATAAAACAACTTAAGCCACAAACCAGATACTCAGATTTGTAGTTAGACTTGACTTGAAAAACATTCAACTTCCTCCTTTAGAAACACTCCACACAAGTAAGCAGGTTGGACAGGATCTCTTTTGTTCGTTCAACACAAGTAAGTGTGCTACATTTTCTGACAATCTATTTAATACACTGATATTAAACATAATTCCGTTTGAGATCTTTGTTTTTGCTTTAAAACCTTGCTTTAAGGAATTGGGTGTTTTACATTCAATAAAATAACTAATTTCATTTTGTCGGTGGCTGTGAAAATCAATAGGATTAATTCAACTAACATATTGAATCAGCGTAATAATGAAGGACAAATTACGTGCCTTTAATATTGTTGTTTTTCTTTATGATTTAAACTCAGATAGGTTGTTACTTCACTGCAGAAAAATGCATGTCACGTACAGTATCACGCCTGCATGTGTATAGCATTAAGTCATACATACTGCATTCTACCTGAGTGAATAATCTATTTTCAAAGAGGTTCCATTTAATTTCTAGTTCATTGCATACTGTACTGCTGAGAGAGACCGATATTGCACTTGTTCTTTGTTGCAGGAGTGCACCATGAATAAAGGCCAGAAGGGCTCAGGTAGGGTACACACAGGTCTGATAAATGGTCTGTTTCTAGGTAGAGCTGCTTTGTATCAGTTTTCTGGGTAGGATACTGTAAGACAATTAGAAAGCACTTCTAGTTGATGTCTTTGGCAAGAAGCATACAGATTCAATAGTGTTTAACCGAATTAACAAGCAATTAAAGGGCATATAATGTGACACAATATCCTTTTAAATACTGACATCAGAAAGGCTATAGAAACAGATTACAGTTCATTCTAATTGTATTTTTTCCAGATGGAAAAACTGTGTTCTATAAGCAATCACAAGCTGTAGAAGAGGTCAGAGCTGGATACCTGTTTAAGTCTCCTCCATCGAAACGTTTTAAGACAGAAGTAAGAAGTAGAAGTTTTACTAACAATTTAACATAAAGTAATCTATTAGTAGCTTATTAAATTGTAAATAATTTGCTTTTTTTAAATGCTGTTGCGTAAATTTTTCTCTAACAGAAATCTTGGAAAAGGCGTTATTTCGTGCTGTTCAAAATAAGTGAGAGAGAACACCAGCTGAAGTATTTCAGGAGTGCAGAAAACAAAGAAAAGCCCCTAGGAGAAATTGATTTATTGCAGTATGTTTCCGTCAACTTTTCATGTATTTAAGCAGATTGTTAATAGATACAGTAAACAATATCTATTGTTCATGTGTTTAGCTAGATGTATATCTCAATAACACCTCGTTTTGATGTGTTGCGTTATCAATCTTGTGACTTCTTGTTTTTTTCTGTTAATCTCTGTCAGGATCATAAAGATTTCTATGTGCCATGAAAACCACCCAATATTGGGTTTGATCCAAAAGTACTTCAAATGTTCCTCATCTTCTGTTCTGTACATAAAGTCTGTGGATCGTGAATACTTCCTTGTGGGAGAAAACAGGTAAACTTACTGTATATATATATGGGTAAAATACAGTAAAGATTGCATTCATGATGTACCCATCATCCCCATACTGCTTATAGATGACACCAATTCCTGACATGCCACAATGAAGCAAGACCCAGCAAAGCCGTGTCACTGTGGCATGTTCTCTGGAACACACATTTTTCCACAGTGCTCACATTTGTATAAGCCTAATGACAGCTTTCACCCAGCATATTCAGTATTCTGTCTGTTCACTGAACACATTGGGCTAGCCTATCCTGCAGTCAGTCTTCACTGACACTTTCATAGCGCCTCATAATGCGTATGACTTCTGGACTCTTCACCCTGCCTGTTTTGCTATGCTTTTGTATTAAGAAGTTTAACAATCAACTTTAAAAATCAACTTGTTGAGTTTACTTTAAACTATGGCTATGTCATTTTGCATGAATGTACAGTGAATAAGTACTTTATACAGTGAGTATACTATATAT
>JAODOY010057010.1:0-41103 GCA_025399855.1 Forbesichthys papilliferus
TGTCTCCTCTATATAAGGTAATGTAATTTCTAATCAGTTTCAATGGAGGGTTTCCCAGACGGTTCTGTGTAACAAACCATCTGGCATGTCAGGTTAGTGTCAGGACCTTATAGAGGGGCATTATGTTGGTCTTGTTTTTATATATTAAAGTAAATAAAAAACACTGTTGAATAAATGTTGAAATATTTAAGACTCTAGTCGCTTTTGATGACAATTTGGCTACATAGAACACCTATGGTATGGAAGTATTCATTTTGTATTTACAATGAGACATTTTAGAGGAGGGAAGATATAAGCAATGACCTTCAGGGCCTCAAAGAAACCAGAAGGGTTCAGTAATGGAAATGTCAATACAACATTTACTTTTAATAACCTGCAGGCGAAGAAAAAATTCAGTTGACGTGGTTTATGATAGGTGATTCTTGTTCCCCTGCAGATATTGTACAGTGTCCAAAATAGACATGTTTACTCACAAGAGTGTCGTTACTCAGACTGTTTTTTTATTAGGAACTATTGAACCTCTATGTCCTTGGATGTTAAGATGTTAGTCATTACAAAACACTGGAGGCTGACGAGTGGCAGATGAGAACAACATCCTACATACATAGGGTCCGTACTGAAACTAATTTTGGAAGAGTTTGTTAGAAATAGCCAATGATATTCATAGCTAAATGCAAAATCTTCATCCATATACTGTAGATAAGTAGGCCTAATGATTGATAAAGATGGCAAGAATCGTGCTTCTATAATCAAAATGACGCTAAAAATTTTGCGAATAACGTCTCACAGCCAGCTAGCTGTCCAAAACAAGAACCCAGTGTTTCCACACAGCCCTGACTCTGTAAATGGAAACACAAACAAACTCACAATCTATAACAAATCAGTCAATATATAGATCGCAAGGCATCTAAATTCACTTAAATAACAGCTAAAGTCATCCCCATACCTGTAATGATTTAATGAAGATAGTTGTGCTACTTTTATTAGGCATTACATATTAATTATAATTTTTTTAATATAATTGTCCCTCGCTGTGTAACATTTATAGCATTAAGTAATAATTAAGTAATAATTAAGTAGACTGCCATTCCTACCTGTTGATGACTGTCTTCATAAAGAGTACATGTGTCTGGAAACTATTGATAGCTTGTTCTCCATTGATACATAGTTTGTCATAGAATCAGTGCCCATACTGTAGGTGTCAATCAAATCATTAGCAGGCAATTGGACCACATTCAACTAATCAGAGCGACATGGTTTGATGGTTATCGTCAAGCCCAGATGCTGGCAGACAATTGCACGACCTTCAACCAGCCAGAACACAGACCACGTGGGAACAATTTTCCAAGCACATGCACTTAATTGCTGTTGGCATCAGATGAACTACGCACCTGGGCACTGAATGTGCGATAGTTCTGTAACAGGCTGTCATGTGGTACTGAGAAATCCCAGAATGGAGAGTTGGAGCTTGTAAAATCAAGATGCTTTTTTCCTTTCATTTTTTTTTTTACAAGGCCACTTCAGTCAGAGATTGTAAACGAATAGCGTCTCGCGGCCCGCTAGCTGTCCAAAACATAACCCGCTGTTTCCACACAGTAAATGAGAACACAAACAAACTCTCGTTTAACAATCTATATTAAATCAATCTATATGTATATGCACACTTGCAGTTTAAATCGCAAGGCATCTAAATTCACTTAAAACGGAAGATAAAGTTAGTACTATGCCTGGCGGTTTAAAGGGGTTGTACTTACACTCTTTAATATTCATGGGTGTGTTTTGGTCTTAAAATACAATAAACCAATCATGTGTCATCATGCGCTTGTTTGCACCTTGGCAAATTGCTATTTGGTGTGCGACCAGATCATTTTCAGCAACAGCGAGATTCCACCAAGGTCCCTAAATGTTGATGTAGGCTACACACTAATCATATATCACATTGTACTCTTAACTTTTAATTCTTTGTGCCTGTGTGCTAACAAACAGCGTGTACAAGAGCCATAGGTCCTACTGTTTTGCACCACTGACTTTAGACCAGGTTTAGACAGGTTTAGACAGGTTTAGGCAGGTTTAGACCAGGTTTAGACAGGTTTAGACCAGATTTAGACAGGTTTAGACCAGGTTTAGACCAGGTTTAGACCAGGTTTAGGCAGGTTTAGACCAGGTTTAGACAGGTTTAGACCAGGTTTAGGCAGGTTTAGACCAGGTTTAGACCAGGTTTAGACAGGTTTAGACCAGGTCAATGCGTTGTGCAGACCACGCTTCATGTTGAGACTAACACACCCACTTTACCTAGGATGGTCTAGAGGTCTAGACCACTTCCAGCTGGAAGATTTTGGGTTCAAACCCCAGTGTTGACCTGCCTGTAAGCATCCTTGAGCAAGATGCCTAACCCCAAACTGCTCCCGGTGGTTGGTCGCACCTTGCATGGCAGCTGTCACCATCGGTGTATGAATGTGTGAATGTCAGGCAAAATACTGTGAAGCGCTTTGGATAAAAGTGCTATATAAATGCGCCCATTTACCTCTTATTAAAAGAGGTGGACTGTTATGGAATATCGTTTTCACTGACTAGTTCTGGATGATTTATGCTTGTGAAAGGTTTTTTTTGTGAAATATCTATTATCCCAAAGCAAACATGCATGATTTCTCTCAGACATGTTTGCTTATGTATAATCCAATTAAATATATAAAGAGTCTCTTTGTGGGGAATAGTGTGAATCCTACAGATCTACGCTATGTCCTAAAGCAGAGTCCTCATCAGGGGGTCCTCAGAGGTACTGCAGGGGATCCTCCAAATGATTTGATCCTAAACTTATTTTCTTCCAAAAATAAATAAAATGTATGTCTTCTTCCCTACTTGACAGAAAACGTTATGTGTGTGACCACATGCGCTTGCAAGTGTGTGTTTGTGTGGTTGTGTGTGTGCGTGCATGCGTGTGTGTTTTCTCACCAGATATTCGCACTGCTAAAATATGTTCTTTCAACTTGTCATAGTGAACATGCATGTGTCAACTTGTCATAGTGAACATGCATGTGTCAACTTGTCATAGTGTACGTCCATGTGTTAAGGGGTTGCAGTGGCACAGTGGGAGCAGGGAGACACGTGATCTAGAAGTCGCTGGCTTGAACCCTGCTAAATCCTCAAGTGTCAAGGTGTCCTTGAGCAAGACACCCTAACTGCTCCCGGTTGTCAGGTGGCTCCTTTCATGGCTGACATCACCATCAGTGTGGGTGAATGTGAGGCTGAACTGTACAGCGCTTTGAGTGGCTGGAAGGTTGGAAAATCACTATATAAATGCAGGTAACTTACCATCAAAGGCAGGGTTAATTATTTTCAAGAACGCTTGCTAACAATAATCCTCCGCCCGTCTGCGGTCCTCCGCGGTGCTGCTCCACACATCGAAACACATTGTGAAGCAAAGCGAAGTGCTGCAGCTTTGTTGATGTGAGCGGTGTTTGCTGCTTTGTTTATGTTGCTGTTTACAGAGTCGGGGCTGTGGAGAAGTACCGGATCATCATTTCAACAGCACAGAACGATAAGTTAGCGAAATGCGAAGAGATTTACATTTACATTTTACATTTACGGCATTTGGCAGACTCTTTTATCCAAAGCTACTTACATGTAGTACATTTGTCAGTAGTTGGACAGGTCGTACACCAGCAATTATAAGCAAACAATATTCTAAATAGAACAAATGCAGCATAATGACATCATACCTGTTACCACGTAATTAACCATATAAAACACAACAGGTAATGGTCTAGCTAATAGTGCATACACATTATTATTACTATTATTGTGTTTATAAATAATGAGAGAAAAGAGCATGAGAAGGTAAAAAGGGGATTAAAAAATGACACTCTTAGATAGGAGAGTGCTAAGAGGTGGCGAGGTCGCTGGTCGAGGTACCATGGTGGATTGAGATGGAGATATTTGGTGGATTTGACTAAATGTGTGTTAGCTTGCAATAGCCGACTATACCTTTAACCCTTGCACTGTCCTAAGGCATTTCAGAAGACTAGCAGCAGAGGGAGCAAACCGCGGAATGTCATATGTCCGTGTTGTGGTTGCTGCCCTCTACTGGCAAGTGCACCGGGTCATTTTGACCCATAGGACAGCGCGAGGCTTAAGAAACACTATCGAAGTACTGTACAAAACACGTACGTCATCACGACTGGGAGGAATGGAACAAAGCACAAACTGCGACATCTAAACCGAATTACAGTAAATGCCCTGAAGATTCCAGCTGCTTTCTTTTATCTCTCCTGTCGCCCAATATTGTTTTTTTACGCTGAACGGCAACGTTGTTCGTACATCACCCGGAGAGAGTGCAATCACATCTTGTTATTACAGCTTATGGTATTTTCTAGTAAAGCTGGGGAATGAATACATGTTAGGTTAGCATTTTAATCCGCACCTCACAGACGTAATGCACAAAACATTGAGCCAATTCAAAGAAGCCCTAGGAATATGTGACTTATAACTCGAGCACAACCACCAGCTCTTTGTGAAGGTGGATGGTGCAGTCAGCTGACCGAACGTTGGCTTTAAAATATGAACGTATCTTCACCTGAATAACCTGCTTTTATCACTTCAGCCACTGCATTAATCAGCAGGACAGGATTATGAGTTGTTCTAATCAGACCAATTAGGCTCTGAGGCTCTGCCCGTCTTTGACACACACACACACACACGCACACGCACTCTCTCTCGGTCATAGTCCATGAAATTCTGCAATCTTTTTCCATAGACCTCCCTGACTGCCTTCTAGAAACCCACTCAAGCATTCAGGAAAGTTCAATTAAGAGCGCATCGTTTGAATGAAGTTTCATACATTTTCCAACCAAGAAAATCTCTTTTCACCGACCGAGGGTCTCAAGGTCAGAAAGTTAAGATTGTTCAGCTAGTGCCTTGCTCAAGGACATGTTGGAACTACTATTGAACACAAATAAATTTGAGCTTGTTTTGCTTGACCACCGCAATAACCACAAGGCTGGCCTGTTTGGTTGTTTATTTCAGCCTTTTGAGTAAGTCCAACTTTGACGGATTATGTTTTATGGTTAAAGAACATTTTCTAAATAAGATATAACAAAAATATTTGTAATAATTCAATGTGTGTATGTGACCGGGAGGGGCAGGATAGGTGGTCTCCCGACCTGAGCTTGCCCACCTGTTAGCATCCTTGAGCAAGATGCCTGATGTCCAACGCACAACGGCGCCATCCGACGCGGGTCAAGACAGACAACCCCCACACTGACGCCGGTTAGGTGCGCTTCACCCGAGCAGCACAAAATACCACTGTTCTATAAAAATTGATAAAATGGTCTGCTAAAATGACCTGAGTGTAAATTGTAATTGTAATGTGACTGCTTATGTGATGTGTGTTCTTTAGTCTCTGGAGTTACCTGTGTGGATAAAGCCAGCATCACAAGATCAATGGTGATGTGGGATTTGGGAATGCAGGAATGCCAAGCACAAAGATGTGATCTTAAAGGTGAAATCAGTGATCACCACAGCATATACTGTAGTTTCACATCAAGGGCTGGCAGCAGGCGATCAAGTGCCTCACTGTCAAAACATCACATTACTCCCTGAAAGAATTGCACTTGACACCAAGAGGAATGGGAAGCTATGTGCTGTGTGTAAACATCAAGCTCATTCAAGCTCATCGTTCACTTTCAATGAATTACTATTCAGGAAAGCGTATCGAAGAAGTCTTCTGCTGACCTTGTAATAGTTTTTGACATTTAGGATTTCTGGAACATGCTCAATCTAAATATAATCATGGAGAATCTACAAGCATTATCCATCACTGCCAATTATAATTACCTGCAAATAGATCATTGTCAGATAAAAAGAGCCATTAAGGGGAACTCTGTGAGTGAATGGAAAACATTCAATCAAAATGTCACAAGCAACAACCATATTCGCGAGTGGTGATAGAACGATTCTTACGATGCCATACCTCGGTCGATAGGTCATGCCTGGTGGTCACATCAATGACTTTATCAACAGTTAATAGGTAATGCCAGTTAAATCAATGACTTTATCAACATGGATGGGCTCACAGAGTGGATTTGCTCCCCTCCACCACTTTAGCTACCATGCTATTAAAGAATATGCTTGTCAATATGACTCAATTTATTCATATTACATTCAAATGAAATGGGTTTATTTTGGCCATAATATTTAAATATGTAAATAAAAACATATTCATGGGCTGTGTAGCAGCTGGAGGACTGAGTGCAAACTAAAGCTATGCAGATAAATGGTAATAAATATTCTAAATAGTGAATTGCATGAATGCTTTGACAAAAAAGAGGGACTTCTAATTGGTTCAGACCTAGTAACATGCAAGGATGATCATCACAGTATTTTCTCCATGAAATAACATATTTTCACTTTTGGCAAATCAAAACAAAACAAAACTCAGATTACAGCTTGACAGTTGTTAGCTGTCCTTCTCAACCAAAAACATAACTTTTATGTCGCTGTCATCCCCATTATGCTGTATGGGATCATTTTGTTTTATTGTAAAATATTAAGTTAATGTAACCTGCAATGCAAGATCAGACAAACCAAATGGTTCTACATTGAGAAAAAAGCTGTGTCCCTTTCTGCCCATTCATTACAGTGTTTAGGGTATCTGATTCTGCACCCCATCTCTGAGCCTCCACCCACTACACAGTAGCGGGAGGGGAGCACCCGTTAACATTAACGCTTTAACGTTAACATTTTAATATGATGACATATGAGCGGACTGAGTGTGCCGCTGGAAACCAGCCAGGTCCTGGGGTGAATGTTAATGGATATGACGTGTAGTTCCGTTTTCAGCCCATAAAATGAAGATTTTTGGACTGTACTGTTATATTTGTAGGCATGGTTTGTTTAAATGGTAAATGGACTGTATTTATATAGAGCCTTTATCCAAAGCACTTCACTGATGGTGATTGCTGCCATACAAGATGTAACCAACTACAGGGAGCAGTTTGGGGGGTAGGGGGTTAGGCATCTTGCTCGAATGGTGCTTACAGGTAGGTCAACATCGGGGTTTGAACCCATGACCTTCTGGCTGGGAGCACAACAACCAGACTAGACCCTCCTACCCTTAATATTTAGCATTTACACTAAAAGTAGGATCAATATTGTGTAATATCGCTAATACGCTGCTTGCTGCTCGTGCAAAAGAAATGCACACGCAGCAGCTGGAAAGAGCATAGGACTATATTGCATGATTATTATGTCAAACAACCGTCTAAACTGGCTTTATTGACAATGTTAGAAAAGATATATGTACATGAGCACCAGGAGAATAATATTAAGCCCCATGTGAACACATATATGTACATGAGCACCAGGAGAATAATATTAAGCCCCATGTGAACACATATATGTACATGAGCACCAGGAGAATAATATTAAGCACCATATAAACACATATATGTACATGAGCACCAGGAGAATAATATTAAACCCCATATCAACCAAGGGCGGCACCTAAAAAAAGACCCTTCCCCTTGAACTGAACTGACCAATCATTGTCGCACTAATAGCTACGAGCGTACGAAAGCGACTTTCAAACAACTTGTAAACAACAATGATAGACAGATGGTCCATCCTATCAACTACCAAGTGTTAAAACCCTTTCAAAAAAGTAAAACGATAAATACGCCCCTCAGAAGCTCCGCCCCATTTAGTGTCATAGGGTGCTCCCTCAGAAGCTCCTCCCCTTTAATGCCATAGGGTGCTCCCTCAGAAGCTCCTCCCCCTTTAATGCCATAGGGTGCTTCCTCAGAAGCTCCTCCCCCTTCAATGCCATAGGGTGCTCCCTCAGAAGCTCTACCCCCTTCAATGCAATAAGGTGCTCCCTCAGAAGCTCCTCCCCCTTCAGTGCCATAGGGTGCTCCCTCAGAAGCTCCTCCCCCTTCAGTGCCATAGGGTGCTCCCTCAGAAGCCCCCCCCCCCCCAAACATTGGACATGCGTGGCCAAGGCAGGTATAGTGTTGTGTGGTGCGGTCTGTGCCACTTTGTTTGCATTCCCATTTATAGAGCCAGGGTCCTTCCTCTGATTTCTAGCCAACGTAATCATCACTAGCACTGCCTACATAATATTGGAAGTTTACTGGAAAGTTCCAGACTGTGTCTTTAATTTTGTATGACACTATTTCTACAGAGGTAATTTGACATTCCCCAGTTTCCTTATCCCCCTATTGTTTGTTGTCCTACTCAGATACTGACAATTAACAATTTGTTGTGGATTTTATGAACCTTATTGTGATTTTGCCCAAGGTGCCAACACAGGTTTATTGTCTTGCTAACTGCTGTTGATTTGCATATTAACACAGAGATGCTCCTTGCCTTTATATTAGTGCTCGACTGTCCTTGACTCTACAGCTCCTTAGAAAGAAATAACGTCAAACTCAAAAGTACAACTATGATGCTCCATGCTCTGACCTTATTAAATGGGAGATGAATGACATTGAGGGGCAATAATATTATATGTACTGTGAGTGTGGAAGGACCTCAGTCTATATAGCTCAAAAGAGCAGAAAAAGGTGCATAATCTGTATTTGCTTCAAGCACGACTACAACAACGTGATTGTAAGGGTTGATCTGCCATTCCCGAATAATGAAGTATTTTCAGTGAAATGTGAAGATTTACTTAACCTGTTAACAAATGTATGTTGTATATTTGAGTAGTTTTCATTCCATTTTGCTTTCACTCTCTTTTTCAGCTTCACGAGAAACTAAATCATGTATTAAGTTTAATACTTGAAGTCTTCCCAACAGAGGTTTCTGACACAGTTGGTCTAGATGTTGCTGTCTTCATTCATGCATCCAGCGTATGTTTTATTTAAGGTTTAGAGAAAGTGGTTTTAACACTAACTTACTAAAGTTTACTTTGAGAGCTTTGAAATTATTATTTATAAGTCAGAAGACAAACACAGCAGGCTTCTGTCATCATCACACTCACAGCAGCCATGAGATAAACCTGTTTTATTTGATCAGATCACCCAGAAGTGACCAGATGCAATCAGCCCAGTTAACAACTAGAGGACATTGTGGAGTTCTCATCCAATTAGATGTATGCCTTCATTTTTATATGATTCAAATGCCGGGTTTTATAAACAAACCACCAAACTTGGCTGCTCGTATGAATTTCCTTCATTTCAAACATGTTTCTGTTGGGACGTTCTGTATGAATATATGAATGAATGAATGTATTAATTCATTAGTTATTATTGTCTTCGTTGTCACAATACATTGCACCCGAATTCTCTTAACGAAGTTGAGAAGAAAATAGTAATACATAAATAAGAATTAAACTCAATTACCAAGTAAATAAGTCAGTAATACATAAATTAAACAGTACTGGGGACAAAGCAGCAGCTTGATGTTTTTAAATCAATACAGAGGTATTAGCGGCATAATGTTGTTGAGGTCTTGTCACCGATATGTTTGTATCATGTCTATGCACTGAATATTAGTCAATTAGGGAAACTTTTACACTTATTCAAATATTATTAAGCTGTCTATGTTGTCTACATGTCCCATAACAACATCCTTTCAACAACAAATATACGTTTAAAGTTAACAGCTTTGAAGGAGTGACAGTGATT
Organism: Forbesichthys papilliferus; assembly: GCA_025399855.1. Lineage (NCBI taxonomy): Eukaryota > Metazoa > Chordata > Actinopteri > Percopsiformes > Amblyopsidae > Forbesichthys > Forbesichthys papilliferus. The sequence continues at coordinate 9,624 of JAODOY010057010.1, forward strand.
CCAGTTGAAGTGATTCTTGTTTATCCGACACACTGCGGCACATAGCAACATATCTGCCTTCTGATTAGTCAGTTTGCCTGTCAATCAAACCCTGCCGACAGGTCCATTGTGTTACAAGGTGGGTTTATTATACCAGAATTATAATACAAAACAACCCAATGTGATCTTTTCCACCCCAGGTCTCTTGGTATGAATTCTGCATTAGGGATTCAAAGTCTGCTTCAAACTTCCAGGCTGCCATCTTTCTGAAGCTGAAAGGCTTAGATCGTGACTTTCTAGCCTACAGTAATCTACTACTGTATTTGGTTTTGATTTCATTACTTAACAGACGTGTTTTTCAATAAGATGTTAATAGTACATTTTTGGTGGAAGGAAGGGGGTTAAAATGGTCTCTGCATATTTCTCTCTATTGCTTGTAGAGAGTTTGTTGCGAGACACCCACCTCCTCCCCTGCTCCTCCATTTTGTTTTTGTCTGGTTGTGGTGCTACGCAGGGGCGGCACCAGAATATTTTCAGTGGAGGGGCACATGGGGGGGGGGGGGGGGGGGGGGGCAAGAAGAAAACAGGGGGTCACTTAAATGCTTTTAAACTGATAATTCAATTAAAATAGGGGGGGCACAAGCTACTCCATGCCCCCCCATTGGCTCCGCCCCTGGGTGCTTGTCTGTCCTGTATACGTGTTTGTTTTTAGGTTGTAGTTGCTTCTGTCATGTATGTTTTACCGTGTTGCTGTAAGGTTCTGGGGGGGGGATTGTAAGATACAGCGTATGATGACAGGCCCCTTGAACTAAGCCATTCTGCCCGTTAAACTATTATGGCAAACTGCTTTTATTCTTATAAACTGTTTTTATCAGACAAGAGTAACTTGACAAAAAAGGAATTTTGTATTTGAGCAGGGTTAAAGTACATTTTACCAATATTACAAAACTTATTTGTTAGATGAAGAGAAAACTGTTAATGGTTTGTATTCGGTTTTTAACAAACTTTTGAATCAACTCACGACAGTCTAATCCGAAGGCTGCTTAATAGTGGCAGAGCTACCCCATAACATGTGGCGTGTTTGCCATAAGTCAATTACTTAACTGACACATCGTTAAATGTAAATACCTTAAGAAGATATGGCTCAGGCACAATGTGTATCTTGCAGGCTATTCACAATTCTGCAGCCTCAACTGGATGGCTTGTTTTATAGATGCAAAACGGACAATTTATTATTCCATCCTATTCACTGCTTTAATAAAATAAAATAAAAAACGTGCAGTAGAGGCACTTGCTGTTATGGGCACACTGTGTTTTAATTTACTGTTTGGGAGCAGAGGCAATTCATCTTTGTATCGCCACAAATTTAGACCCCATACTTGTATCTTGTCGGAAAGTGATGTATAATGTGCCTCCCTATTTCGTTATATATTAATCAGTGAGCTTGTCCCATCCCTCACTATATGCCGAGGCTGTGGTGTTTGACTTTTCACAGTGCTGTACATGCTTTTTAAATTGATGGGAAAACCCACCTGGGCTCCTCGGCCACTGACCTCTGTACCTCATCACACTCAGACTAAACTGATATTCACCATGAACACCCGTATCTCTATTTATATAAAATTAACATAACTTCTCTTAGATCGCCTATTACAAATGTGTCATGGTATTTAGGCAGCTAGCAAGTATATTTAGGATTGAATGGTAGGTTAATAGGATTGTATGTTGTAAAATGTTCAGTATATTACTAATGCAGAGTTCACATATCTTTCAAAGTCGTCAGATCGCTGTGCAGCACTGTGTGTGTGTGTGTGTGTGTGTGTGTGTGTGTGTGTGTGTGTCTGACGCTGTGCAGCACACACTACACGACTGTCTCTCTTGTAATCGGGTGTCTTGACGTCATCATGTGATTCAAACTACATGACAGGGGGGCTCACACACTACAAGATGCTCCACACGACAAAACCTACAGAAGAACTCACAAACAGGACCTCGGTACCATGGACACATTTCTTAACACACTAGAGGGCTCATGACTTGTGCATGACCATGTAGCGTTTTCTAGGAAATGCAATGCTCCTGGACCATTTGCATCAACACAAACACGTAGTTCTATAAAACAGGGACAAACAGTTACAAATGAATGGGGCAACAGTGGCTAGAGCGGGGCTACAGTTGATCGAGAAGTCGCTGGCGCCCCCAGTGGTCAGGTGGCTCCTTGCACGGCTGACTGCATCATCTGTCTTCTCTTGATGCTTTTTAATATATATATATTATATATATTTATAATATTAAATATTTATTAATATTTTTTTTTCTTCTTCTCATAAAAGCATGCTTATACATTAATTTGTGTAAAATTAAGCCTGTAAGTGTCACCTATGTCATTTTGGTAGTAAAGTGTAGGAAACACTTTTGAGATTTCAATTCAGGTTATTCCATGTGGATGACAATGCTCTTTAGTAAATGAATCTCAAAAACAGCATAAATAGGTAATATTTTCATTTTCGCCTGACGTAATATTATTGATATATTAGAATACTTGAGTATGAGACAATCCATGTACCATTTGCAAGCAGTGACCCTCCCCAGCAGGCACAATTCAAACCTCCTCGTGATACTTGGCCATCTGCCAACGCGTCACCAGTTAAGCAACGGTCCAGGCTGATAAATGGTCACTCCGTAACTAACAGGGGTTTGGGCGGTTGCCGGGGCGAGAGAGAAGCGCTCAATCTGGTGGGATAAAATTACATCTCCTATCGGCCAATGGGACGAGAGCCAAATTTCTAACGAAAGTGTCGCTGTTTCAGAGTCGTCCCCCTCCCCCTCATTTCTCTACACATCTACAGATTCTTCACTGTCTTAAAGGGGAAATAGGAGATAACATTGTTGCTGGTCTTGGAACCACACAACTTTGAAAGCTCATGTTTCATTCGCCCTGGCAGAAACGGCTCCCATTCAGATATCCACAGACCCTAGAATTGAGCAGGCCAATCACAACCATGTATCTTAATATGTGGCGGGCTTGTTACAATGACAAAGAGGACATATTAGCGCCTTTGAATTCATTTTTGTAAACCACGTTAAGTTGCGTCCAGAATGCACTTTGGTCTGTGCCGGCTGATAAATGAATAAGATTCCAGACTAATAATATATATACTTGAATTAGTGTGGCGATGGCAGGCTATGCAGTTATCAAGCTCTTTGCAGTTCAGTTTGCAGTAGCAAATCAGGGATTACTTAAGGGCCAATATCCGTATATACTGTATATGTTCACAGTGGGACACAATGTCAGATAGTCCTTGTAATGCTCACTCTACCATTTATTTTTCACAGTACGGTGCTAAAGACAAAACTCCTCAAATATTAGTTTCCATGAAGTCAATGTGAGCTTCATTTGTGTTCTTTGTGTGAAAAGGCTTCTGTCTCGTGTGCATCTGCCCACAACGTTTACCCAGGCATTCTTCTCTTTGTGCTGCAGTGGTGTATGGATTGTGTGTTGACGTATGCCTAGTCCACACACGCACAACACAATTCCTTGTTGAAATCCTGGCCATACAGCACTGTTGAAAAGAAAATCTCCATCATGCTTTTAAGCCTGTGAAGAGAAACGCCATAAAGTATGCCAACCAAGGAAACAACGGCTCCCACTCTGACGTCAGGAGATACTAGCGCACAAGCTGATTTTACAAGGCCAAATATCAGCCCTGTCTGTCTACACGTGAACACAGTACATCTTTACCCTGGAATAGTGATGGTATCCACTGTTTACCTGTGGATGAAAGGTACATGTTTAAAAATAGCCACTAGGCATTGGAGAAGAGGAATTTGACTTTTATATTTTTAGTATAGATGACACTCAACCATAAAGCATCACATTAGCAGGAATACAGTATGCTACTGTAAATGCAGTATGGTAAATGTGTTATTAATGTGTTATTAAATGTCTGTAGTTACATTGGTCCATACCTACAGAATGCTTTACTAATTAGATAATCCAAAAACGACTCACAACCTTCAAAGTCCTCAACAACCTAGCTCCCCCATGCCTCCCTAACTACTCTCTCACCACACCCCTCACCCACGTTGAAAACCATTAGGACCAAACGCTGGACCTAGGGCGACGGGGGCCTTCAATGCTGCTGCACCAACTCTCTGGAACGCCCCCCCAAACACATCATAAGCACCATGCAAGCATCCAAACAGGCTCTCAAAACCCATCTCTTCCAGCTGGCCTTCAACAGCTAAAACTCCCCTTCTAAAATACTTTATTTTCTGAATCCCGTGATTCAACGTGCTTTTCTTTTCTTTTGTGTTTAGGTTAGAACTTTAGTGTTTTGTTAAATAATTATTAAAATGTGTATATGTTTTGTGCTCCTATTGTAAAGTTGTGTTGAGTCCTCAGAAAAGTGCAATATATAAGATTAGTTCATTATTATTATTATTATTATTATAAATCCATCTTTCCTATCAAATGGTTATAGCATCACTGCACCTGGGACTGAATCAGGAACTTACCCATGTACATAGTGCTAGCTAGTCTATTGCTAATGGTCTTTACTCCGTCTAATAAGGACATATGAGTGTAGGCTAGTTTCCCGTACTTGAAAGGGAGATCTGAAGGCTTCATTTGTTGCCCATTGAACTGATTTCTAATCCCACTGCCAAGCATCTGCAGAGGGGTACGTTTATCAACACTGAAGCTCTCAGAGAGGCAGTGCTACACACATTTATATATAACGCGGAAACATTTTACAGGGTGTGAGGGAGGCAAAACACAAATCTATATTTTAAAGGGAAAGGTTTGTAACATTTCATACTCAATCTAGTCTAAATTTACATATAGGTCTATAGACATAATAGTAGAATGTATACATCTTCCATTTGTATCGTGGCCTGTATAGGTCAGTGGCACAAGCAGACGAAATGGTCTGAAATTAAATAATGTGGCGGGCGTCATCCTTAGCGATAGGATAAGAAGCTCAGCTATCTGTGAGCAACTCGGAGTAGAGCCACTACCCCTTTGCATCGAAAGGAGACAGTTGAGGTGGTACGGGCATCTGGTAAGGATGCCCCCTGGGCGCCTCCCTTGGGAGGTGTTCCAGGCACGTCCAGCTGGGAGGAGGCCTCGGGGAAGACCTAGGACCAGGTAGAGAGATTATATCTCCACACTGGCCTGGGAACGCCTCGGGATCCCCCAGTCAGAGCTGGCAAATGTGGCTCGGGAAAGGGAAGTTTGGGGTCCCCTGCTGGAGCTGCTGCCCCCGCGACCCGACTCTGGATAAGTGGATATGGATGGATCCACTTAGCACTACTGTATATAAATGTAATCCTTTTACCATTGTATTATCAGCATTGGTGCATAAGTCCATTCACACTGCCCGTGTGCATTATGTGCAACCTCTGGCTACATCCAGCTGTCGGTGGATTCAGAGCAACGCTGCTAATTCTGCTCAGGCTTTGAAGGTGCTATGTAGTATGTTGAGGATAAACATAGCAGCAATATACTAGTTTCCATGCATAGATGTAGATATAATTGAGTAATGGCGTCCTGAAGGACCCAAAACAAACAAACAACAACTAGGCTACTACTAGGCTAATTCCCACTGGATATTTAAATGGAACTTCAGAACAGACATGTTATAAAGAGCCACTTTAAAGGTATAGTAAGCGATCGTAAGCTAATACACTTTTTGTCAAATTCACCAAACAGAAACGGCAGTATCTCCTTGCAGTCAACACACAGCAACATTGTCCCAGCCTTCGCGAAGTGTGTCAAATGTGTGGGGGAGGAGCTTCTGAGGGAGCACCTTATGGCATTGAAGGGAGAGGTGTTGTTTTGATTTGAGTTCGAATTTAACAAGCTGTCTCGAGAATGGCTGACTATACCTCTAAATACCACTACACCCAATGTCAATTGTGCTTTAAAAGCGATTGTCCACACATTATCTACAGTATGGTCAATCGGTGTGCCACATCTGTGGCGTCTATAAGGGAGGTTTTCCTCAAATATAGGGGTCAGGAGGGGAGAGGGATGAAAAGGCAAAGATTCAGGCCAGGGTATTCCTTCGGAGGAGGGGCGGTAACCTCCCCGACATGGAGAGGGGCTAAATATGGTGCAGTGTTAATTTTGGACTCTTTTCTTGTCTACTGGACTGGGGGTTGATTAATTTGGCTCCCTGTCACCGCGACCTGGCAGAACCAGGACAGGCACTTCTTATTCTACATCCCTGTAGTCTCCGCGTTAAGGTCTCCCCTCTGTGCACTTATCCTACATTAAGGCCGTTGCATTAATAAAGGTGCGCTCCTTAAGGGTAATTTTGGGCAGACCCTTCTCCAAGCCAGCTGAATATTTTGGTCAATATATTAAATATATATATATATATTTGACATGCCTTAGCCTGATTGGTTCTTATCAGGGAGTGACATGATATAGGTCTGAATGGCTTCCCATTTGTCATTTGTCGCACATTTCATTTGAAGCTGAGTCCAGCCCTTTCAGGCTCATTCAGATACAGTACCACATCTGACCACAAAAGTGTAAGGGTGCGGTCACACACACAAATGACAAACTGGACAGGCGACGGACCGCCGCCTTTCGATGTGAAATTAGTAGTGCAGTGGAGGCTATGACAGACACAGAACTCAATTTCCCAGTTTGTAGTTCGTAGTGAACGTTGGTCCCACAAGCATCAGAGAGGTTTTGACAAGAGCAAGTGTGTAAGGGTAGTTGGCAGTTATAATTAGAAACATTGAACCAAACTGTCTGGTTTGACACATTTCTATGGTTACAGATTGTGGTTTAATGTTGTCACCATTCAGAAAAACGTCATGAACATATTTTTTCTGTTGTCATGCCCTGGACCAGGCCCTGGGGCTGGATACGGCCCTATGAGACATTATACCCGGCCCGTCCGGTACATCAAACATAAAATAAATATGAATCCAACATTAAATTACTTGATGAGCTCTGCAGAATGTTACTATATGCATAAACTGCTGCATAAAAAATGCATAGTTAAAGTGAATTGGTACATTTGACTATGAAAATTGTGTTGCATAGGAATAGCGTATATACATAAATATGCAAGTTAACAAAAGTTTTATTTTAAAATGTTTAAGCTGTTGGTTAAAAGCGTAATGTGGTTTTCTGACATTTGAAATGTGGTCCCCAAGTGAAAATAATTGACCACCCCTGCTGGACAGTTATCCATTTTCTGATGTACTCTGTAGTGTCGAAAGATCTGTAGTGATTTATATATTGACACTGTACGTACAGTGTGATGACTAATATGCTGCTTCAGGGCCACGTTGTCCCATATGGTTCTGCTGCCCTTGCATGTGTAGACATGGGAAGCCCAAGGCAGGGAGAGCAGCATAGGGTGCAGAACAGAGCGGGCATGGATGACAACAAACATGACATTGGTCAAGGCAGACCCAGCGTGAAAGAAGGAGGTGGGCAGCGAAGTGTCTTGCAGAGGAGCCTAAAAGGCAGCTTAAATAAGTGGGCCTGAAATAATTTAGGCAATAGAATACATGGCAGCGATGAGCTGAGCTCATGGCCTGAGCTGGGCTTTGTGGCCTTAACTTAAAGGTAAAGGTAGTTGCAGGTTTCTTCGGATAAAGCCATTACAAAATAACCAGCTGTGAACAGCAGTCTTGTTAAGAATGGGAATGTAAACAAGTCAACAGTGAATATGGTTCACACTGTATTGTCCAGTTTTTCCAGTTTTCCAGTCCACATATAGTCATTTTATAGCAACTCCTGAAATAACTATTTATTTTTAGTTTGATTATCGGATTATTAAACTGTATCATCTATCCAAATGAGGAAATATCATGTATTATCAACAATGTTATGTACGTATGTTTGATGTGCCATTCCACAGAGTGATATTCCCTATTCGCGAACAGGAAACTGACACTTTAATGTGTTTATAACTGATTAGAATATAAAAACAACACCCCAAGATGGAAATTCAAACCCAAAGGACAATGTTAATTGGGTAAACACAGGTCTGTTTCAACACCTGCTCTTAAGGATGAATGGGGCTTTTGGGGCTAGTAGAGTCATTACCATTCAGTCTTAGTTAGCTGGGTTTGACAACACAAGGGCAGACCAGATGTTCGCTGGACAGAAAAGCACCAACAAAACAATGTATTTTCACCATTAGTAATGAAATGATGCACATCTGCATGTATACACACAAATAAAAAGATATGGACACACTCAAACACGTTTGCTTTGAAGGCAACAGGAAAGCTTATGAATATTTGAACTTGATCAAAACAAATACACGTCTCCCTTCAATGCCATAGGGTGCTCCCTCAGAACCTCCGCCCCCACACTGGAAAAACATTGCCAAGGCTGGGATATTGTTGTGGTAATGTTGCCTGCACCTCTGCGTTTGTGTTCCCGTGCACAGAGTCGTGTAGCAACACCAGATCATGCCTTCAACACGCACACGGAAAAGGCAGCTATAGTGACAGTGAGGAGATATTCGCTGAATATTACTTTATTCGCTTGCAGTTGCTGACTGTACTTTTAAATAACAATTCTTATGGTTCAGATTGGTTTGGAGAAAGTAATGTGCTATAGGCCTCACGCATGTACGTTAGTGAGGGCAGTGTAAAATCGAATGCAGCCAGACCATAGATTTATGCTGGATGTACTTTACTTGAATCAAATGTAGGCTCCTGATCAGCTTTTTAAGATGAATGAAGCATTTTTCTTCCTTCTTCCAAGGAATTTCAGAATCTATTGTCCAAATTTGCTTTGGCATTTGCTGGGCAAAGAACTGTGCAGCCTCAGCTCAGACTCCAGGCTGCTAAATGAATTGTGTGTGTTTGCTTGCTGGGGAATCTGCTGTGCATCCGGTGAAGGGTTAATTAGTGTGAAGATCACATTTACAGAGTCACAGATACAAGATAGTAGAAGATATCAATACATATAGATCACTGCTTCGTGTGAAGCAGATATCTTGTCCGAAAACTGCCTGTTTGACAATAAACAAAAGGATCTTTTGATCCTTGATCTGACTTATCTATCTTTGTTTGTGATTTGCTCTCAGGGAGCTTCAACGTGCTAATAGGGTCACACCATACCCGTCTTACGCACAGTTGTGTGGTCTGCACCACATCTGTTGTAGCCTCGCGAGACCACCCTTATCTGGCAAGCTTCAGTTTGACTTTGTCGAGAATAATTAGCCTGTAGAGTTTGGAAATCAGTGCTTCTGCGATAAAACTAGTGTGTGGCCAGTCAGGTGTGGTTAAAAACATCTCGAGAACAACAATGGCGGGTCCTGCAGAGGTTAATGGTGGGTGGTGCAATATAGCATCAGTTTTATTAGACATTATTAGAAGAGCAAAGGCTTTTCTCAATGGAAAATGTGTTGTATATTTTAACTCTTCTCCCAACTACTCCAAGAGTGGAGAAGACCAGGCTCTGCTGGTTCACAGGTTCGTCTAATCACCTGCCAAGTATTTTTTTGAAAGCGTAGCTGCCCTTTTAAAACAGTTTCAATGGACGGCTCCCCAGATGGATGTGTCTAAGAGACACAGATGCATCTGGCATGTCAGGTTAGCAGACGGGGGCTCCAGGGGCACCTTTAAACCTAGAACACAGTAATGTGGTGCATTAACAGCACAGTTGTTGAAACCCGACTGAGAGACACCGCATCAAAAACTCCTTCCACACAGTTTCTCAACCTTATCCTGCTTATAAGTGATTGGCTTGTCTTGGATCCTGTGTGACAGTCTCATTTGTCTTCAACATTAGCCCTGCGTCTTGCTAGCACAGCATTAGCCCTGCTTCTTGCTAGCACAGCATTAGCTTGGCGTCTTGCTAGCACAGCATTAGCCCTGCATCTTGCTAGCACATCATTCGACCTGCGTCTTGCTAGCACAACATTAGCCCTGTGTCTTGTTAGCACAGCATTAGCCCTGCAGCTTGCTAGCACGTCGTACACAGCCCTGAATGACAGGTGCAGAAAGGCCAGGTGGCATAATCTTCTTGATCTTACCGTCGGAGAGCTGTGAAGGGCAGCATCTACAGACTAAAAGCACAGGTAGACTGGAGGCCCATTACCCAATCTCTACCACAATCGTATTTGTTATACAAATCTTCTGCAAGGAAAGAGCTCTTTTCTAGTACAAATCTGGCAGCAGTTGTGCAAAAGTGCAATTAAGAGAATATATTCAACAGCGGGGCCTTTGTATGTGTGTGCATCGCATCACGAGCAAGTCTCAGAATAGGAAACCGACTGACTTGTCAGCAGAAAGGAGTTTTCAAATTCAGGGAAATTCACTTTAAACGACTTAAACGTACTCCTATGGTTTGGCGTGTTCAATGGAAACAATGTTTCTGTTTGATCCCTAGCAGTCTTTTCCACTGTCATTTTTCCTATTACCCAATATGTACATGTACACACACACACACAACCAAATGGTACTTTTAGCCACACAAAAAGACTTACAGACACAGCAGCCACAAATGTGTACTCATGAAAGAAATGCATTACATTCATTAAGTTTGTTTCGCTTCCTTGAAGTGATCAAACAAGCAAATATTGATGAAAGAGAAGGTAAAGGCAGACTGGTCTAATCCCCACTGGCTTTCAGGGTGAAGCCAAACAATAAGCTATTAGGATGTGCAGTTTAATTATGAATTGCTAATGGGTGGGCGTAATAAGCATGACTGATGCAAAGGCTTTTTTGCACTGTATAAATTAACAACAGCGTAAGAGCAAATATGAAACAATACACTTTAGTTTTACTGTTAAGCAAGACATTTTGTTGCAGTGGTTAGCGTGCTGTGTGGTCCATGTAGTGACAGAGAACATTCTGGTTGAATTTCATTAGTTTTGCAAAAGCACTCTGCTACAAAGTTAGAAACAAAGGTTTCATTTACATTTGTATTTCATTTGAACAACAAGTGCCAAATGTATTCATAAATCCGTAATAATAAAACAATTACTTGCGTTAGCAGTAAAACCATGACATATTGTTGCCTTTATTTGAACTGTTAGCATTTACAGGTAAGCTGAATTTCCTTGAACTAATCAAATTTTAACATTTGGTTAATTTACTCCAAAAGGGGTGCTTTAAAATGTTATTTTGAAAACGCATTATCTGTGACCAGCAGAGCAGTTGTATAGTCTCGATATATCCCACCTGTGAGTGCACATCAACATATTAATGCATGAAAGTTGAAAGGTTTTGAAAGGAATGGTTCAAAACGTACAGGTGAAATGTTTTTTTTTTTTCACTTCACTAATCAGTAAGCAGGGGGCTTGCCTGCAACATTTTATTTCCACTTTTAAATCACTCTTGTCCTGCGGCTGGTGACAAGGAAGACAGCCTGCATGCACGCCACGTTTTATTCAGACCGAACATGGCAAGGAGAAAAGAGGAATGACTGGTTCGGGCCCCTTAACCTTTGAGCAAGGAACAAAGACATTTGGCAGTCTAGTTCGAAGACAAACAGCTGCAGGAATGTGTGTGTGTGTGCACGCTAAGATATTCACTATGCTACATTTTCTGAACCAATACTAATAGGCTATCTATATGCTTGTCAGTCAGAATTAATATGTAAATTAGGAATCGTGGAGTGGCTGTATGCTTTCACCTAGGCCTAATGCATAACGCCTTGGACTACATTAATGAAGGCTGTTTATTTGACACAATTAAATTGAATCAGATACATTTCATTGTCTGGTATATTTACTGTGAGTCGTCGCTGGTGAGGTGAAAGGTTGTGACAATTACAGAAGCCGCCACTGCCCAGGGAGCCCTAAAAAATCTAGCAGTTATACTATATATCGGCTACCTGTTCTGTGAATAATTATATTATAAATATTAGTTGAGATTCTCATCAGGAAAAGCAAAGAGCAAACAGGTGAAACAAAAACACACTACTACCAGTGAACACTGGCAGTAGACCGCCGGTCAGAAACACACCGCCACCGGCGAGGCAAACCAAGATGTACCGCCCATCGGCGCAGCCACGGACTCAAATGTTTTAATTTTTGACCCACTCAATGCTATTAGAAAGTAATGGAATTAGAATGTGTGATCCTCACACACAGTTTGAAAATGTTTTTAAACACAGTTTAAACTTGTAATTGTACTAAAGGTAAACTTGTAATTGTCTAAAGGTAAACTTGTAATTGGTAATTGTCTAAAGGTAAACATGTAATTGCTAATTGTACTAAAGGTAAACTTGTAATTGTCTAAAGGTAAACATGTAATTGGTAATTGTACTAAAGGTAAACTTGTAATTGTAGTAAAGGTAAACATGTAATTGGTAATTGTACTAAAGGTAAACATGTAATTGTAGTAAAGGTAAACATGTAACCTATAATTTTACTAAACATAAATTGCTTTCTGCTAAACGACATTGTTAGCCCACTAACGTTCTTCTAACTCTTTATATTCTCTTCTTCTTCTATACCTAACTACTCCTACACACCTCAACCTACACACCTCACAAAAACATCTAAATAATCACCACATTCCAAAGACAGGTACTAGAACAGCCAAAAATGTCTAGTTTGTAATGTAATTGTAACATACACAATTAACACAAACACTCACTTTGAAGGAAATATACACAGGTAGTACACCTGTAAAGGGTGCTACTTTGCTATTTACAAATGACACAGGCTGTTGCAGCCATTTGTGCGATTGTGCTGGATGAAAATCTCTCGCCTCACATCTCATGATTCATGTTTGGCGTCTTCGCCTTTGCAAACTGTGAACAACTGAATGATAAGCTGTCAGCCGTCGCCATATGCCAGGTTGTGCATATCCACACTCATTCACCACAGTGCTCCAGAGGGGATTCACAGAGTGGGGACATACACGCGGAGATGGAATGCAAATGCCTAACGAAATGTCAAACAGCTGGAAGCCAGCTGTTTTGGCTGCGCAAATATGGTGAGCTGCACGGAACACCATCACAGCTAACTGTGCGTTGGCAACTTGTAACGGATATTGTAAAGGTTCACTCATTGATTGTGTTTAAGTGGCCCCTTAGAACACCCCCACACACACATACTGTACACAACCTTTTGTTTTTGAAACTGATATGTCAGGAAACGTATATAAAGCGTATATAAAAAGTATAATGTGACAACACGTCCAGCTTCTATTCATAGTTTTCACGTGACGTCACGTACTCAGGGTAACGCCCCCTTGGAGGGCAAAACAACGTGATTTCCTAGTTATTTCCCGCTGCCCGCCAAGTAATAGGAAACAAATTATACTCTGTTACTTTCGTTTGGGCAAAATGCCGGATAGTTGTTGTGCTATCGGATGCACTAGCCGACGAGGATACATCCCTGGGATGTGTTTCTATAGAATTCCGTCAGAAAAATAAAACTCAAGAGAGAAGGAGGTTATGGATTTGTACCATTAAACGTACCTGTCACCGGGAAGGGCAAAACATGGCAGTCGTCCAAGTATACACGTCGTTGCAGCGAACATTTCATCAAAGGTAAGCGACACTAACACAAGTGTTTAGGTATATTAATCTATCCTATGTTTTAGTCAAAAATCCCATTTTTGTGATGGATTGTACATGGTTTTGTTGTAGTTAGCTCCCGGCACCGTACCGTTACGGTAAAATATGCAAATAAACTCAAAATTAAAATTGAAAAAACTGTTATGCTTTATTCAAGTGAATATAATACAAATTCAATATGTTAACATTGTGTTTAGACTGATACACCTTTTTTGAATGTGTATAAGAAGGAAGCCTAAATAAAAACAGGAACACACTAAGGTCTCACGTACCGTATAAGCTTCTTTTTTGCACATCATCCGAATTTATTTTTTTAAATTGAGTTTGGAATGAGTGCAAATTAATGTTCTTCACCTCCCAAACAGCAGCATTCTTAACCCATCCAGATCGAAAATAACTCAGTAATTTTATGTGCTTTCATCTTGGCAGCAGTATAAGGTGAGGGATTTTCCACTAGGTTAATGTAAACATCACCGAAGTCAAGCTCTGGGCCTGGCGGTTTTTAACGTCTGAAATACGGCAGCGGTGACTGTATATGGATCGCAAGTGACCAAAACCTGTAGTTTGTGTGCATATCTTTGTTTTTCTCTGTTTGAGAGGTGATCAAAATAATCTACGTAAAGGAAATTTACCGGGTTTTGCGGCGTCTCTATGGGTAAACTGGTGTGAGCCGCCATTTTAATCTATTGTTTTGCCCGCCAGCTGATCGCCCAGGTCACGTGACTGAAAGCTATGAATTGTCAATTTGGTGTCCTGACTGCTTGTCTTTTGCTACTTGTTGGAGAAAAAAATAACTCCATCAGTAATTCCACTTCCTCAGCACGCATAATATATTTCTCATTAAATGTAACAGACGTGAATTTGGATTATTATAACTTATATATTTATTTGCTGTGCAGTTGGTGGGTTGTAATAGCTTGCAGAAAGCCAATAAGAACATATCAACAGATGCAAATTGAAAACAAAATGAACTCATTAGAGTTTTGGTGGTTCATAATTACTTCTGCAATTTACCTGGAATTAGTGATTAGACAATCTAGCGAATAAGTGTTATTTTCTGCATTCCCATCCTAACTAAAATGAAAAGTTTTTTCCCAAGTATGACAGAGCGGAACTGATACCTAGCAGACACCAAATCTGTATGCCAGTCATTCCAAACAAACATTTCCACAATTGATTTGTGTGTGTGTGTATTTTGTCCATATGCAAGGAAAAACTTTAAAAATAATAAAATATTTATGTACAAAGAGGCCTTGACTCGTCCAAGGGTGCTTTCTAAGAACAGGGACACCAGATGTGGATGTGTTCGTGGCTCGTAGAGCTCGATTCAAGAGACCGGCCTTTCTGAATATACTTGACAAGCTCTGATTGGCAGTGGAACACCACTCTGGTGAATTATGATAACCATGGATGGATGAAATATGAACATCCATCTTGTTCGGCCCTTGTCTCAGAATAAATTACTTTTTAGTAAGTTCCACGCAATGCTTGCATGTTCATGCTTGCCTCTACTGTTCTCTCTCCCCTCTCTCTCTCTCTCTCTCCCTATCTCCCTCCCTCTCTCAATTCAAATTCAATTGGCATGACAAGTGTACAGTACAGTTACTATATTGCCAAAGCAGTACAGGATGAAAAGGAACAATGAACGTAAAACATTTCCAACATAGTACATGGCCGTCTCTCTCCCTACCTCCCCCTCAATCTCTCTCTCAGTACAAATAGAAGGAATGCAACCGTTGATTCCAGAGGACGAGCTGTCGAACAGCAAAGAGCTTTCAGCAAACTGCTGGAAGGATATGTTCCTTTTGACGGGAGTACCGGTAGCCCAACCGCTCAAACAAAAATCACTTGGTTTATTCTTAAATAATTTCTTATTTTAAATCAATAAAGAAATAACACATGGTGCCCGCATATGACAAGGCAATGGATTTTGTGCGTTCACGGTCTGAAAGTTTCTTTTGTTCAGTAATTCCGGAGCGTGGCGGCCAGGTTCCTAGGGTATTAAAGGTAATGAACGGGGCTCTATTCTTCATTGTTCCAGTCTCTGCTGCCCAGAGCTCCGATAAATAATATCCTGCTACAGAATATAGAGAGGTGAGCGAGAAGCCAGACTAGTCACCTTGTCTGTCCAACAATAAGAAATGGACTGTGACAAATCTAGTACAGACAATCAATGCAGTTGGATTAATGAACTACAGTGCATGTATGCTATGTGTAGTTCAGCACAGTGATCTAGAGATACTCACAACATACAGTATTTATAACATAAAACACAAACACATGTTCATTAAGAATCTCTAAAAATCAAGAGGAGTATTATTACAACTAGTAACCCAGATTTACCTTTGGATTACTACTGTATGTATAATATCAAGGGATATCTCCAAAAACCTATATACGGTTGGCTAATTACGGTAAGGTTTTAAACGACATTAGGACATGTCAATCAACGGTCTTGCTCATTAAAAACGCCTTGCCGACCAGTAGATAATACATGAGTAGCTCGGTAATTCATGTAATGAGGTACTTAGCACATTCAAGTTCATTCGCTTTTACACTACCATGTATAATCTGACGCTGTTAGATAGTTTGAAACACAGAACGATAAAGACGTCCATTTTGACTTTTTGTGCAGCCGGAAGGTTGTGGTTTCGAACCCCGGTGTTGACCCACCTGTAAGCATCCTTGAGCAAGATGCCTAACCCCCTACTCCCTAACTGCTCCCGGTGGTTGGTCGCACCTTGTGTGTGTGTGAATGGGTGAGGCAAAATACTGTACAGCGCTTTGAGTGGCCGGAAGGTTAGAAAAGCGATATATAAATGCAATTAATTAATTATTATGTACATGGCTCTGGCACGTCAGGTCAGGACCTGGAGCTTGTCCAGGCATGATATCATGAGGCTAACAAAGCAATTGAATGTGTATTTCTGCAATAGGCGTTATAATTAATAATCAAATTAATGAACTATTCTGCTTGCTCCTGGTGTAAATTATGGACCTGGAACAATACTGGGTCCTTGCAATACCGATATTTTTCCTAATTGTTTGTCAAATACAAAACTTAGATTAAATCCTAAAATGATCAATATCATCTGATAATATGGAACGAGCTGCCGGCAACAGGCATGGCTGCTAAAATATTACCCATCTTTCACAAGAGACTCAAGACACACCTCTTCACAATCCACCTGGAAATCTCGACTAGCATCCTCTCCACCTCCTAGCACTTAATGCTAACAAGTTTCTTACTCTAATGTTTAATTTTCTCCCTACCCTACAATTATATTTAAAAAAAAAATCATATTCTACTCTTATGTACTCGGCACTATAATATTGTGCACTTTAAGGACTTTGTTGGATGATTTATTGATATATTAACATGGTAGTAGACATGATGACAAAATGCTGTAACTATTCTGAAATAATATTGATTTCTTACAATTACTGGTGTTTGACCTGTCCAACTAATGACAAATGTACTACATGTTAGTCGCTTGAGATAAAAGCATCTGCCAAAAGCCGTAAATGTAAAATAATATTGTCTCATTTAGATAGTAAATTAGTGCAACCCCCCCACCCCCAACGTGTGTGTGTGTGTGTGTGTGTGTGTGCATTGCCTACCCTAGCGTTAAAGCGTTACTGCACCCCAGCTCTGAGCCTGACTCCACCCACTGCACAACTTTGAAAAAAAAAAGTAGTCAAGGAGCTGAGTGAGGGGAAGGGAGGGGCTGAGAGGGGGACCCCATTAACATTAAGTTAACATTTGAATTTGATGACATTTGAGAGTATTAAGTGTACCGTTAAAAACCAGCCAGGTCCTGGGGTGAATGTTAATGGATATGACGCGTAGATTAATTTTCAGACCATAAAATACAGATTTTTTACCAGCATTTATGTGTCTTCAAACATATTACTTAGTTTACGGCTCAACAAACTAAATTTAGGGTGCAGCTACAGTATGCAATTTATGTGTTACTACAGTTTTGCAGTGTTCTGTCTACAGAACATCTTACACACCCAAACAAAGTGGTGCAGACCGTACCACACAACACTATTAAAGCCTTGGAAAAGCATGTCGAATGTGGGTGGCAGAGTTTATTTCTCTATAGTTTTTTTATAGTTATAGTTTTTTAAGTGTATTTTTTTTCTCCAACATTGCTTATACCACCGTATTTGTATTTTGATAAGAGTCTTTAGACAATTGTCTATCTCTGTGTCACGTGTAAGATAATACATTATTAATAATCTTGATATACAATCCAGTGATAATCGGAAACATGCACCTAAGCACCATATTCACAAGCAAATTATAAACTGCCACTGAAACATCAATTTAACACATTCAGAAAAGTGGAATAAAAACACAAATTAAAAGTGGTAAAAATTAAACGATGACAAAAATATTATATTAATAAATATACATTATTAAATACATTTTCATTTTGCATGGTCTGATATCTAGATAAAATAATAAAAAATCATATACCCACCATCTGCTGACTCTAAAAGCATGGCTTTTGTCTCCATAATGCCACGTCTATTAGTGCAATGCTTGTAAACATGGGTGTCTGGGTACTCTTATCAATAATTGCGTCGAGCACCAGATTCCAGACCAATACAGTGCTTTGATGTGGCTGAGAATAGAGGCGAGGGACCATTCGTGGGTAGAAAACACAAGCAAGAAGCTTCATTATTTCAGACATTTGTCATTGCTAATATTTCGTCAGTTTAGAAAACAAAGCAACCGTTTGGAAGAGACGTCCATTTGTAATTGTGGCAGTATCAATTGTGTCCGTTTTTTTCCCTCTCAAATTAACATATTCTGAAGTATAACCAAATGTTTTAAATGCAAATGTGGTTGATACCAAAAGACTGTAGCAGGTGCACACTCACACAGGCAGCATTATTGTCTGACGTGTTCATTTGCCAGTGATTAAAGTGTGCGTCCAGGTATGTACTGGAGCCTTCAGTGTCCATGTTGGCTTGCTTCTTCTCTCCCACTCTGGTTTACTGGGAAGACAGGTGAATAGTTTTTTGTCCTCAAGCCCACTGAGTGCCGATAACCACACCTCCACCAATCTCTTCCATACAAAGCTCCACAGGCCATTTTCAGGTTACCCAAATATTTGTTATTATCAGAGCTCACTGTGTTTTACAATAGGCTCGAAAGATATATTCAGATTTTTACTTTCAACTCAACCTTTATTGTTAAAAACAAAGTTTTGCAGTAATTACATAAATTATTTTAGCCATGTAAATAAAGTGTGTTGTTGTTATAATTTTCACCCCGATACATAATCCACAAAACTTAATCTCCAAAAAAACATTGAACTATCCAATACACATCCAAAACTAGGATATAGTCACTTTGCATCTTCTTAAATCTGCTTAATTGAACTTAAATGATACATTATACAATATATTAGAGCAAATACTGTGAATGAATGCATTTTCAATGTTATTAAAAATCACAGATTGACGACACCTTTAGTTACTCCACCAATAGCTCTCCCTGATCAGTATTCATCGGCAGTGCCGTCGCAGGCATTCATTTCATGTTAGGTTCTGCTCCGCACCCCTGATCTAAATGACTTCCTTTGTTCTGGGCAGTGGGCCAGGCCAGAGGGCCATAGAGCTATGCATTAAGGTGCTTTTATTAATGTGGTATGCGACACGATCGCCGTCCACATTCATATTTCTGTCCTGTAATATCTGCTGTGATCTGGCACCAGCCTGAGATCGTCCCAAAGACTCCTCTCTCTCAAGTGGTGCCCGATGTTCCGAATGATCCTCGGTGTAATGTGCTTTCTGCGGTGACAGAATCATGGAAAAGGGTTTTGATACAGCGGCAATCGATCATTATTCCATGATTCTTTCATTAAGCGCAGACTTTTACCTTGCTCAGGGAGCCTTTCTACAGTGCCGGCTGGAGACAAGATTACAACCAAAATAGAGATAGAAAACGGGTGGAAATACGATTTAATAAGCCTGAAAAGTAAACTGAGGCCAAATGTGAGATTTTGCCGCATTTCTGGGTCACAAACAAAAAAACTGGTTCTTCCTGTTGAATTAGCAACAAGGAATTGTGATCATCCTGATTAAAATACTTCCCATCATTCTGATACCTGTCTTTATGAATAATTGATGACAATGAATAAAGGTTTTCTTGGAAATGTTGCAAAGGGGATAGAGGATGCTGACTTATAACTGTGTGAATATGAATTCCATCGGCCTTTGTCTGTGTGGCTAATTAACTAACTAACTGTATATCTTAATCACAGTTGTGATGGTGCAGTAGGCCTTTACTTCCTGTTCATTTCCTGTTCCTACCGTGTTCATTTCCTGTTCCTTCCCTGTTCATTTCCTGTTTCTACCATTTTCCTACACTGTTCCTGCCCTGTCCATTTCCTGTTCCTTCCCTGTCCATTTCCTGTTCCTTCCCTGTCCATTTCCTGTTCCTGCCCTGTCCATTTCCTGTTAATTTCCCATTCCTTCCTGGTTCTTTCCCTGTTCCTAACCGGTTCCTATCCTGTTCCCTCTCCAAACGGACAACATCTTCCTTCCCCCCATGGCCAGCAAGGCTAACGCCGCAGGGCTCCGACAGGACACACCCTCCTCTCATCCACGGTAGCGTCTGATTGGCGTGCCGAGCCAGGATGTGCACACACAGCTCTGCTCAGCTTTGCAAGCAGCAGGCACAAGCTAGCAATGCCACTCACACCCCGCCCCAACCCTCCCGACCGGACGAGGAGGGTGCCGCATGTGGCAGTGAATGCTATATCCTCAGTGGGCCAAACCCAGATACACCAGTGATAACATGTATATCAAGCTCTCAATCTGCCACACACTGAAGGGGGGAAATAAATCGCCTATGTCTCTGCAAGAGCGTGCGTTTCTCCATCGCTGTACCGCTTGGTAAACTTGCCCATTGTGAAAGTGGGGCACGACGGGAAAAGGGAAAACACAAACGATGACAAGGGCACCCGAGAATGTAAAGAACGTGTCAAATCTGGTGAGGGAACTCCTCCATTGGCACGTTTTCATTATTCTCAGCAGAGGTTAAGATGGCCTGACCTGTTCCTTCAATGCCAAGTACTCCTCTGACAACAGAGATGAGAACACACGCGTGCCATTATACGGGCTTCTCTTTGTGAAAGAGAATCGCCCTGCCGTTTCAATTGAGGATTGTTCCATAATCACAGGCTTGTCGCTAATGATTTTCATCAACAACAATGCGTATGATGATGATGATGATGAGGATCGGGCAGAATGTTAATGACTCCTCAACCGGAGCTAATCAGCTCGGCTCTCAAATAGCATCCTCCGCGGCTACCGTGAGCGCACGTATGTGCGTGCACGAGGCTGGCACTCCGTATGCCGCACGGTTTATGACTTCTAGGGGCTTATGAAATAAGAGAATAAAAGAAGTGCTTTTCCAGCAAAATACTATTCTTTTTTTGTGTCAAAGTTTATGCCCAGTCGTTCACTATTTGGACTCCATACACAAACTCTTCACTTAATTAGGCAAACTATATCCTCTTCAGACATGTCTCCCATGGGGTCAGGGATTGAAAGAAATTCTTCGACTAATGGGCTGGTGAGCACTTTGTTCCCTGTAATGTGCTTTGTCTGGATTATTTCTTGCTGGCAGATTCTTTAAGAAGTGAGGTGGAAGAATATAAAGAGTCAAGAGTCCCACACAGGGTGGCAGCAACCAGCCTTTTAAGTCAGCCCTTCATGACACCATGCTCACCTAATTAATTCTACATTGTGTGTGTGTGTGTGTGTGTGTGTGTGTGTCACATGTAAATATAGCCTTTGAACTTTAGGGAGGTCTTGTGTGGTGAGTAATGATGGAAGAGAAATTCTTACCAAAATACCCTTTGCCACAAAAATTCAGCAAACAATTGTGAATATTTTGTTTCATTTCAAATGGTAACAACAGTTATAATGCCCTGTTATGGTTTTACATATAATTGACAAATACAACACTGTCCAGATTTCCAGCAGGGATAGCAACCTTTCACATTAACATGTACGGTAGCATAGGTCTGTCTACACCCAGATACACTTTTTGTTAAAAATACATTTTCACGAAAAGAAGCTGTTTATTGTGGCAGGGTCTCAGTTTAAATCCTTGTCTTGCTAACAGGCTCTACAAGAAAAACAAAAACAACACTGTATTGCATTTATCTCTGTTCCATTTGATTTCCAAACAGAAGAGAATGTCAGAAGAGTGCGAGAGATATTTTCTAAACCTCGTCCTCCTCGTAACCCTCAAATTGTGGACACAGCGAAGGCATGAGACTCCTTGGCGCTAATACCTCTGCCGTCGAGATTCCTGCAGAAGCCACACTCGGCCCAATCAGGCTGGTTTAAGTCCTTGTTCCACTAATGACTAGCGCTGGGTGCGCTTGATTTGAGCGCAGTGCAGAAGCTAGCTCAGCCCACTGTGCGTACCCACACACGCGCACACACACACACACACACACAGTCCCTATGCCAGTGGTACTGACACAGAATCCTAACTAGGACAGCAAGGCTGGGGAGTTCCAGGAAGGCGGTGTTGGCGGCTTGGCTGCTGCCAACTCAGACTGAGGGGATAAACTCAGCGATACACAATCCACAGTTTGTCCTTCACCTAATTTAATGTCACCACACAGACACGGGCAGGCAGTCGCGCCTGTTGCACAGAGTTAGGACTCGCCACGTTCCTCTGCATGCACATAAAACACTGTAGAATTTCAAGCAGCATTCCACATTGTACAGCAGGGCTATTCAACTCCGGTCCTGGAGGGCCGCACCCTGCACACTTTAGATCTCTCCCTGCTCCAACACAGCTGATTCAAATGAACTGGTCGTTATCAGGCTTCTAACAACCTTGAATCAGGCGTGGTGGAGCAGGGAGAGATGTAAAACATGCAGCGTGCGGCCCTCCAGGACCGGAGTTGTATAGCCCCGTTGTACAGCCACCAGAATGTCTCTCACAGAGGCAAACCCATCTGTGTTGTTCAGACATGTTGATTCAAACATGATTCAGTCATTCACAAATTCATCCAATATCTCCTTGTAGTCTGCTAGCTCAGGGGTTCCCAAACCTTTCAGCTCGTGACCCCCAAAACAACAATGCCAGAGACTCACGACCCCCGCTATCCCCAGAGGTGGCAGAACCAGAACAGCCATACAATTATTTAATAGTGTTTTTCTGTAATATAGGCTAGTAGCAGAACACAAAGTAATGTACTCATACTACTATTACTGTGGATTTTCTGAGTAATCTATATGGCATTGGAGGGAGATATGTTTTTGTGTTGATTTGAGTTCAAATTTAGTAAGCATTCTTGCCTTACACGTTTAACTTGCTACTGTACAAGTCACATCTATAACATGCTGTTTCTTATAGCTAGAGGCTTGTGTGCATTAGCAGATATGTTACTGTTATTTCTCAGGTTTGTGTGTGTGTGTGTGGCATAAACAACTACTTTCATAATTAGGTAATTTACTGAAACAGATGCTTTGATCGAAAGCAACTACAATAAGTACAATTACTCAGTTACAGTAGTGTTCAAGTTTGGTAATAACATGTAAGTTACTTATAACTAAATAAAAAAATAAAAAAATAAATAAACTAACTCTGATCCATTATATAGTTACCAGCTAAAATAGTGGAATCAGATTACTGCTTTCAAATGTAAATGTTTGCAGGAGAAAAATGCATAAAACAATTGGCTGTTCTTTTATTAACCCTTAATTAACAATCAATAGTTTAAATTATGTCCTACTTCAATCTGGTATCCTGAGCAAAATAAACGGTCACAGAAATATGAATATTTGGCACGGCAATGCATTAAATTGCTTTGGATGGCATTTCAAAAAACAATGTTAAGGCATGATATAATTTTAAATAATGTAAAGTAATTAGTAACTGTAATGGACTAAATTTTAAAAATAACCTACCTAACCATCTATATTCATCTCACTCAAGGATGCATGTAGGTCTATGCCAATCATCCCCAAAAAGACGTGAGACCTCGGTCAAAGAACCTTGCGTGGCCATTTGTTTATTCTTGCAGTGCCTACCATGAGATACTGAAGCACCTGAGAACTGTCGTCAGCATCGTACATCCCCCCCCCCCTTCATTCACTGCTCACGTCCAAAAGCTGCTGATTCCCAAAAGCCTCCGAAGACACCGAGGGGCCCAGCTTGATGTCTCCACTGGCTCGGCGCGCTGCGTGAAGGCTCGGTGCTAGGCACACACACACATGATTAATGCTCTCTAACGGCTTTTACACGTGGAAGTCAGATGAAGGGTGTGAGGGACACCCAGCGTACTGTAGTTTGACGGATCTATGTTTCCATTATGTAAATGAAGTGCAGTTGCGTTGCCTTTCGATGTCCCGCTACTCCGGTTTCTATTAGTCAGACTCTCACAAGGAAGAGTCTGACATAGTATAGTATAGGCTTATAGCCTATGGCGGGAAAGGGGAACAGCTTCAGTTCATCTGAGCAGGAAGCATATCACAACTAACTGATTGCTAAGCATTTTCTCAGTCCTTCGCTATGTTTTAGAACTAGATTAGAGATTAGAATTAGAGTTTTACATAAGTTTCCTCCATTCTGAGCATGTTTACTAAGACAATAATGTGTGTATACTGTATGTATGTTATACTGTGTAGGCCAGGGCTATTCAACTCCGGTCCTGGAGGGCCACACCCTGCATGTTTTACATCTCTCCCTGCTCCAACACACCTGATTCAAATGAACGGGCCATTCATAATCAGGTTTCTAACAACCTTGAATCAGGCGTGGTGGAGCAGGGAGAGATGTAAAACATGCAGGACCGGAGTTGAACAGCCCTGGTATAGGCTATACAGTATACTGTACGGATGCAATGTGATCACGATTGTCTCTTCAGATTTTATGTTCACTTCTTTTTGAAAATCAACATGCATTTTTAGTCACATATGTTTGCACCTTGTTTCAAAGGTTCCTTCTTGCCACTCTTCCATTAAGGCCTGATATGTGGAGTGGATGACTAACTGTTGTCCTGTGGACAGATTCTCCCCCCTGAGCTGCGGATCTCTGCACCTCCTTCAGTTACCACTCCATGATGCTGTGTGTTCTCTAACAAACCCTTGAGGCCTTAACAGAACAGCTGTATTCATACTGATGTTAGATTGCACACAGGTGGACTTTATTTACTAATTAGGTGACTTCTGAAGGCAAGTGGTTGCGACTCATTTTAATTAGGGGTATCAGAGTAAAGGGGGCTGAATACTTTTGCACACTTTCCAGTTTTTTATTTGTAAATAAATATGACCATGTATCATTTTCCTTCTACTTCACAATGATGCACCACTTTGTGTTGGTCTACCACATAAAATCAAAATACATTTACTTTTGTGGTTGTAAAAAGTTCAAGGGGTATTGTAACGTTCAGCGCCTCGCTTCCCCCCCCACACCGTAACCGGGGCCTGCGTGCTCCCACCTCAGGGTACCAGATGTTCACCTCCCCAGCGCTCCCTGTCTCACGGGTGTTTGCACTAATTGTATACCGTTTGCACCTGTGGGTTTGGCTTGGGTATGTAGGTTGGGGCTTTCGTTGGTTTTAGTGTCGGTTATTATTTGCGGTTCGCTGTGGGCGAGTTTATTCCCTTATTAAAACCTTTGTTCAATCACAAACCTTCACCTAGTTCCTGCTGTTCCTGCACGTCGATACATGTATGAAAACGTTTGCAAGCCACTGTATGTGTGTGTGTATGTATGTATATATATATATACATATGCAAATTCCAGCTTTATGCTAATTATTGAATTTATTTTTAAATTAAATACAAAAATTGTCCATAAAGCTGTGCAAATAAATTCTGACAGCCCTAATGTTTTTATTTAATGTTTTTATTTGACTATCCTAATTATTTCTATTTAAATATATTTTTTGCATTCCATGTTTTTCTGTGAAGCACACTGAATATGCCTAAAACCAGATGTCAGAAATACACACGTGACAATATTCGCGGACGCAACCTTTATTTCTAACACACTTTATAACACATTAAAACAAACTTAATAAAAGTGGACCCCGCTGTACCTGTGAGGGGTGCGTCCCTTTGATCCATGGGGAATTATCTACAGTGACGATTACAACTCACAGGTCACAGCACCCGGAAGGCAAGACTGCTGGTAATTACCTGAGGATAAAACACCAGATTGTGTATTGATTGTATGTTCTGTTGTGGCTGGAATCACAGGCGGGCTCCTATGACGGGTCCAAGCGGGCAAGGTCACACGCTGTAAACACCAGTTCTGGCATATCGTGTTCGAGATGTCCAACTCTGCAACTACATACAGACTTTGTATGGCCTAAAGATGTAAGTAATTCTCAAGAACGCTTGCGAACTTTAAACTCATGTCAAAACCAACTCTCCCTTTTTAGGGTGCTCCCTCAGAAGCTCCGCCCCACACATTGGAAACGCACTGCAAAGGCTAGGATATTGTTGTGTGTAACAGCTCAACGTAACAGGACAGTAGGACAATCTGACATGGTAGGACATATTGACAGAAAGCCAGATCGATCCCATGCGCTCGCTGGTCTTAAAAGTAAACAAATAGCCTACAGCGCTAATCTGGATTATTTACCTTAGTTGCCAACCAGGTTACAATGAATTTGGGACAAAATAACTTGTCAAATTGTCCTGCCAGGCTGAATAAAGGGTTATATCTTGACTGTCGACTATGCTACCATACCATCTGCATGCAACAGGCCATATACTTTTGTATTTGTTTAAAGAGAGAAACCATTTTGGCTAAAAGCTGAAATGTAAAATGTAATGTAATGTAAAAAGCTAAAATTACTTTTCATTGAGGTAAATGTTTTTCTTTTATCGTCTACTAAAATAGACAATCTATTTAGAATGAAAATGACTAAAGTGTGACTAAAACTAGTAAGCATTTTCATCTAAAGACTAAAACTAAGACTAAATCTAAAAATGCTGCCAAAATTAACACTGTTGTGAGCCACACACACACACACACACACACACACACACACACACACACACACACACACACACACACACACACACACACACACACTAAGATGCATGCGTGATCGGCCCGGCTATGTGAAACAGAACAGAGATGTCATATCCGCTTAGGATGTCATTACTCAACAATACTATATATATTACTAATATATATTAGAAAGTACCTTCAAGTACCCTTAACTGTATAAGATATCTGACTTTTACATGATCAAATGCAGATAACACAATCTATACATATTGCTGTATATTACAAATCAAGGCACATGATGAACATTGAATTGAAAATGTAATATTAAGTTTACAATGCAAAGGTGCATAAAGCTATTATGGTATTTGTTTATCTGTTAAGCCCCTATAGCAATCGTTTAGCATCTACAATTAATGTTTATAGTCATTACTCTTTTGTAGAGAAAATAAGTGTGGTTAGTATCACTGATTGATCACTTGATACTTTTTTTTATTTCAAATGCCTTTAGAATGTTAAACCAACTAGCAAGCTGACAGACTTGGCAATGCCCTTATTTTCCTCAACCTAAACGGGAGATTGATTTTGTTTTGTTGCGAGCATGTGATAGACAGACATAAAATAATGAGCATTGTCTCGTTAATGGCTG
Source organism: Forbesichthys papilliferus (assembly GCA_025399855.1). Taxonomy (NCBI): domain Eukaryota; kingdom Metazoa; phylum Chordata; class Actinopteri; order Percopsiformes; family Amblyopsidae; genus Forbesichthys; species Forbesichthys papilliferus. The sequence goes on from JAODOY010057010.1 coordinate 36,786, forward strand.
GAAAAGACATTATGGGTCATGCTTCTCCAATGAATTAATCATGAGGCATAAACATCCATTGTAGGAGCCAGCTATGACCACAAAACATGTCGGTTCATATCCACTGTCTCCTTCACGTGAGAGCAATAATTATACTCAATATGGGAACGGTGGCTATGACTTACTTAGGGATGTGTGAAATATGTGAAACAGTTTAAATGAAAGCATTACTAGAGGAAACATCCATTTTGAGACCTTATTCTCCAAATCTTTATTTTCATTAAAAAATTATGTTTTTAAATAAGACAATATAAAAATGTTTTGTGAGTATTGTAAATCAATCAAATATGTATATAACTCACCTAAATATCTCATAGTGGAACAGAAGGAAAGCAGAATGCAGATTTAGGGATGATTTCTTTCACTTCAAACTGTCAAATAACACACTTTCATGTGTCTGAAACATTGACTTGCTTGAGGTATTTCATATTATATAGGTATCTGTGCATGAATGTGGCTCTGATCCTATCCAGATGTCTCAAGTTGGGCTTCAGAGATGCAAGATGCAGATGAAAACACAAGATAACAAGCTTAATTAACACCTTGGCTCAGGTTTAATGTAACGCGTACAACACGTCAAAAACGCATGAAAGCGACAATAACTGACCGTTGCCCACACAGAACACCAACCTTATATAGACTCCCACAGACATGGACACATGCACGCAATGACAATCAGCCAATCCTGGACTGCGATACCAGATTCAACTTTAAGTCATGTTTCAATTCACGTATTCCTATGAAAAAGGAATAGTGCAGGGAGATTTTGTTTTTATTATGTATTTATGATTTTGAGGTCTAAAGGGAGTAAAAAATGAAAAACTGTCCTGACACATCCCTTCTGCACAGATTTGAGATTAATTCCATCCAGTGAAGCTTCTGAAATCTTCTGTTGGACCTTTTCAGAGACTTCAAGGGAACAGGCTTTCCATATATTCCTATTAGTTCCCCAGATAACGTATCTGACAAATCGGCATGCTGTCGTTATGTAATAGCAGAAATAGTATTTAATATCTCTTCAAGTTCTAATATTCAACATGTTATGATGGACACTCTTATTGCCTGTTTGCTACTTTGCTTTCCCTGTTCAAATTTGATGTTGCACGTCCTCAACAGTCGGATGGAATATGGAAGATTTTAATCTAGCCACTACAAATCAAGTAGTGTCCCTTTATTCATGAAATGACCTACCATACCAGTTCTTCAGACACAGCCTCCTTCTTCTGTCTTTAAAGGGATAGTAAAATATTGTAAGATAATACACGTCCGCTAATACGCAGTCCACTCTTTCTATTCTGTGTGTGCTGAAGACCTAATCCGGTGTTTACACACAGCTCTGACTCTGACAGCTCTGACCGCACCGCATAACACTATTCCAGCCTTCACAATGTGTTTCCATTGTGTGGAGCGGAGCATCTTAGGGAACAGCATTTGGCGCTGAAGGGAGAGATGTATTTGTTATGTTTTGAGTTCAAATATCAACAAAATTACGTACTATGTTTTGTCTATGTTTTAAAATTTCCTCTATGGCGGTTGTGTTATTATATATTATATACACAATATTGAACATTTGAACATAACTAATGTTATGTTCGTTTTGAAAAAAAAAAAGTTTCTCGATTACGTTTATAAATAGAAGAAAAAAGGAAAACTACTTGTTTTCTGTTTCTGTAAAAATACAAAAACAGCATGAATGTACATGTACAGTAATGTACACCGCTTAAATGCACATTTGAACAATATAGTAGCAAGCGATCGGGAAATCAAGATATGAAATTTCTCGTGAAAAATGACTATTTACATGACTCAATAATTGCCGTGTTTGTTTTAACCATTCACCATCCACCACATGTCTCTGCTCATCTCAAAGTTAACATTTTTCCACTTTGTTTGGAGAAAACAGCTTTACTGACTTCAAAATAAAAGCTCCGTTAAAAAATGCAAACCCCTCTAAAATAAGAGTCTCACTTTAGATTACATGTAGCAGGTTATTATAAGCATTAGTCAAATTTTCAATATAAATAACTATATACTTGGCAACTTGTAAATAACCCTAAGTTAGCCTATATTTAATAGTTAATTCTAGAGTTTTCATAGCCTGTAGCAGTTCTATTAAGAATTTATTGTCGTCTCATCTTTCCTTTAAAATAATAGAAAAATGTCGATAATAGTATCAATAAAGACTCTGATTATTAGCAATCTTGAAAATGTTTCCCCATCCCTACTGTTGGGCCCATAACTTAGTGGATGATGGATCGAAGCCATCCTATGCATTTTATGACCTATCACACCAAAAATAATTGTGTCACTGAGCTCACTAGTTGTCTTTTAATATATTGTACAAGTTTGCCTTTTAAAACGCCAAGCCACCAAGAAGACAGTGTCCAACTAAACTGTGTTTTTGAATATGATGTATAGTGCATATTAGCCATGCCATTTAATAAATGTCCACGAATATTAGATTTGATTTATGTAAGAGTTGGAGGCTTAAAATAGCAAGTGTTCTTGCCAAGTTCAATCTTATATGGATCCCTATTCAATTTCACAAATTTCAAAAGAAGGGGTTTGAATAATGGAACAAAAGGAGATTCCTCTTCGACTTTTGTGTTCAGCAGGATCTGTGCTGCGCATTGTGGCATGCTGTGTGTAGCCGTCAGTATGCCGTCAGTGTGAGTCTGATGACAAGAGTATGGAAATAATAGATGCTTTTCGCCGGGATGCCATATATGCCAGGTGCTAATTCAAACATGTGTTTTCATCATTAGTGCATCGGCCTTTCAAGGCCAACCATGATGAAATGGCATCCCCCCACCCCCCGCCCCTCTTCCCCTGCCGTAGGGACGAAGGGACTCTGAACTATACTTGGGAGAAAAATATGATACGTTACACGAGACCATAAATTCTACCGCAGTGATCGCACTAAATTATTAACTATGATCTCACAGCTTTGATGAAAAATGTACAACATTTGTTATAGACAAAAAATAAAACTAGAGCACTGCTGGTGTTTCTCTGACCAGCAGAACTCATGGAAAAGAACAGTAATCAATAGAAGTGGACACATTTAATGCAAAACAACATAACATGTACATGTCCAGGCCCTCAAGGATATTTATTACAATTTTAAGCTTAGTGTTTATCTATCTATCTATCTATATATCTATCTATATATCTATCGAATGTTACATCGACATGTCGGATTGTTAAAATCACTGTTATTCAGATTTGATAAACAATCAATCATCCGTTTCAAAAGAAAACATTAACATAATAAACAATTGCACTAATTTTCATTACGACGATGACAACGATCATCATCATCATCATCATCATCATAGAGAGGCTTAACTGTTATGTAGCAGTTGTCTCTGGAGAATGGCCGGGGGCCCCTCCATTGCCCACAGCAAATGGAGGAGAGAGGTATAGTGTGACCCTGGTTACCTTTTGCTTGTCCTTGAACGTGTAACTGTCATTTTACACCCACAGACACATTCCCCTCGTGACATTCTCCCTCCTACACAAAAACACACTCTACCCCAGAGATACACGTAGAACATATCAACATATATATTACAATAAAGTGGAAAGTGTGTAGCCTTCATGTCGATGTTCCTTCGAATAAAAAATTCAATGAACATATTTTCCTGCACTAGGATCAGCTCTTAGAAGATTAGGCACTGTTGGCAAACATTTAAGGGTTGATTATATTGATATGCAAAGTTGTAAAATGCATAACTAAGTTGGCCCTGATGACATGCGTTTGTCATTATCCTCTGAGAATGTTTGTTTATGATAAATGGTGTTTTGGCCTTTTCAGTTTTGCAAATGTACTGATTATTAAGTGGCTTTGGATAAGAGCGTCTGCCAAATGCTTAGAATGTAAATATAGATGCAGATATACAGACATTTTGGAATATACCCTTGTTTGAATATTGGCAATAAGTGGAGAAAAGTTTAAATTTATGTATATTTGCAATTTGATTAGCTCGGCTCTTTGGCATTTTTGAAAAGTGCAGTTGGTGGAGTCTGTCTCAGAGCTGGGGTGCAGTTACACTTTAAAGGTGGAGTCTGTCTCAGAGCTGGGGTGGAGTTACACTTTAAAGGTAGAGTCAGGGTCAGAGCTGGGATCGAGTTACACTTTAAAGGTGGAGTCAGGCTCAGAGCTGGGGTGCAGATACTCTTTAAAGGTGGAGTCAGGCTCTGAGCTGGGGTGCAGTTACACTTTAAATGTGGAGTCAGGCTCAGAGCTGGGGTGCAGGTACACTTTAAAGGTGGAGTC
>JAODOY010057011.1:0-17842 GCA_025399855.1 Forbesichthys papilliferus
ACATTTTATGACCAATTCATGCAAAACTCCACGTAATCCCAAGGGGTTCACATACTTTTTCTTGCAACTGTATATAGAGTTCCTCCAGAACTATTAACACAAATTTAAGGAATTCCAGCGAATTCTGCTCGACCTTGCACTTTTGTCCAGTCACCACAACCTTTCTGCTAATTTCACACATTGTCACGTTTTATGTGCCACACAAACACCTCGTATTTATACAAACACAAATGACAGCACTTCCCTGGTTCAGCACGAAAGCAGGAATAAACCACATGTGGTGGTGGCACATAAGCAAATGGCATCCATTTCTAACCTTTCCTTTGCAAAACACTATGATATGGCCAAAACACAAGTGCGTGCAAGCTTATGTGATGTGAAGCTTATATGATGAACAATGTTCTGAAGATAGGCTTTGCCTATACTTTGCCCTGTGAGTTCTAACCATGTTTACAGGAAACGTGTACAACCGGTTGAGAAGTATAAGTTAATTTGTTCTAATTTCAATAAAACAAACATTGTATATGTAGTGTAAAGGTATAGTTGAAGAATTGTGTCCTGAAATGAAATGAAATAAAACTCACTTTTGTGTGTACTGTAATACTTTATTTATATTTCATAATGTGTTAATGTTGTAGCACTAAAAACGTTATGATAGGAAAGTCCAACATGACGCGATGGACTAACAAGAATCAACACTGGTGTACATGCATGCCTACTTTGATCGCTGGTTAACTACACACCATTAGATATCTCCCTATTTAAACATGCGTTGTATGCGTTGTATGCATGTTCATCCTCAAAGATTAGAGCGAGTGTCGTAGTTTGTCGCTTTTTTGAAGCCAGAAAAGCAAACATAACATTCTGTACATTCACACCTCCGGAGCTCCGCCGGGATCTCGGTGAAAATGTATCCGACGAAATACGAGCACTCTCGGGCGGGTACCGAGCCACGGAGGTCCCGGTGGAATTCCGGAGCCCCTACCGGGCGCTCTAAGGTTTTAGTGTGTTTTAGTGATGATTTAGATCCTTATGAAACTGCGGCCCTTCCTTCCCGCCATCTTCACCCGTTTCCTTCTGTCATTATTATTGTTACACCCATTTTTGTTCCGCTGTCTTTAGTTGTTAAAACTATCTCAACTATTCAATGTTTAAAATGTTAAAACAAAGACTATTCTTTTAGATTTTTTTGTAATCCTTGTAATCCTGTTTTTATGCCTTTTTGGTAAAGGTACAAATATTAATAAATTGTAATAAATTGTCAATAACTGAGAAAAAGAGAAAAACAATTGCAATTATTGTTCCCATTTTTAATTTCATTGCAAAAACACAGATAAGAACAAAGCAACATGCATTGCAATTTGCAGAATCCTGGAGGGACTATATATTGTTTGATGCTATGGTAAGGTTTAAATCACCTTTAATTTAAAATAAAAATGTTTCACTGTCAAGTGTGTTATCCTCCTGTGTCTACAGTAAGTGTGACATCCCAAGAAAAGTTGCATTGTTACTATACTTGTTTTGTAAATTACATTTTGCCTCAGCATAACTACAATGTAACCACAAGTACGTAACCAGAGTGTAGGTATAGCTACTGTACTGTACACATGTCATATCAGTATTATAGACATAATTCCACATGTTATTCACAGCGGCTAAGTTTCAAAATAAACACTTACTTACTTGTAAATTACAAATTATTTGTAAGTAATTTGGCAACACCATTGTGTTGCCAAATTAACAAAAAACTGGAAAGTGCCAGCCTAAAATCAACAGTTCTATCTCTAACTGTGAACCTGAACAAGTAAACAAAGTAAACTACACAAATGCAAAGGGGGAAGTTGTGTCTGAGAACATTTGAAGCCACAATTTGGATATCTGCAAGATTATATCTTGATATACACCAAATGAGCAATTTGGAGACAATAATTCAGTTATTCTGTTTTCCAGCTGTATTCATATTGTGTATTGCTAAAAACATGTTTAGTCTAGTGTCAATCATTTGCACTGTCAACATTCATTTTGAAACAAATGATGTGTTGAGATCAGAATGTGTATTAATATACCAAGCAATGTACTAGACAGTAATCAAACAATCAATTTAAACGTGCCATGACCACATGCTGAAATGCACAGAGTGAAACAGCTGTGATGTAAGTGTGTATAATGTTCAATACATTGTGTAGTGGTGAATATACAGTACGGGTTTGCTTCTTATGGAATTTGTATTTTCAAGCCCCAGTGAAACCAATATCATTACATGATGAGACCCATTGTATTTGCCATCTGTACTGTAACAGCAGTTACTATAGTAACAGGCACTGCTTTCTGCAGTGGAAAAAAAATTAAATAAGGTCTGCCAAAATAAAAAATAAAGGAAAAGAGAGAAGAATAGCTTTCAGAGATTGCAGAGTGCATAGTGCAATTGCATTTTGTGACCAGAGTGGTCAAGTTGTGAAATTATCTTACGTGTAATTTGGTTCAGAGAAAATGGGCTCCCATAAAAGAACACACAATCTCCATCGACTTGCCTTTGCATTCAAAAGCCAAGGCAATGCTGCTTTGGTTTAAACCTTTGTTCAGAGATTTTATTGAAGGCCAAAAAGGACACATTCTGTTCAGATAACATGTACATATGGAAAAATGCCTGTCTATAAAATAAATTTATTAATGATGCTAGAATTTACAGAAATAATTTAACATAAATTAATTGAATAAAATCAGAAACTATTTTAACGTCAGAGAGCTTGAGAGATCGTACATAACAGGTGGGTGGTGTCAGGATGACTTATAAATTCATTAGTGACTAGATCACGTGCTCCTCTCTTCTGTAAATATAGGAGAGAGTCTCTGTTGTCCCTTATTCCCAATTCAATATAAAATGCAATTGCTTTGTCTCACATTTTACTCCCAATCTGCCACATTCGACCACCTTACTCATCTCATTCCTTGGCAAAGAGCTCCCCTGATATGGAGAGAGAGAGAGAGAGAAAGAGACATAGAGAGATTGCATTGAATAGAGGGAATTCAATAGAGAGAGGGAAAACATGGCGATAGAAAATTAAAACAGATGTAAGCATGTATGAAGGTATACTGTGAAGTGATCATTTGAACAAATTCTTGAAACATTCTGAAACAAACATTCACATATCTAGTAATAAACCAAAATTATACTAATGTTCAAAATATAAATTATTATTATAATTGCAATTACATCTCTTTCTCTCTCTCTCTCTCTCTCTCTCTCTCTCTCTCTCTCTCTCTAACAAACAAAGCAACAAATGCACACACACACACTGTAGCTCAGATACGGTATGTTCTATTGGCAACATTGATTTCACATTGTGATATCACATTTCCAGTGCTCTAATTAACCTATATTGTGACATACCTTACACATTAAAGGTATAGTCAGATATTGCAAGCAAATTTTAAGCTAATACGCGTTTTGCTACAGCACCTCATTGTTCTGTGTGTGCTGAAAAAATTATCTTGTACGTCTACACACTCCTGGCTCCATAAATAGAAAAGTGGCAAACATCGCTCACAACGATAGCCCATGGTTTCACAATACATTTCAATATGTGGGGCAGAGCTTCTGAGGGAGTTTATTTTGATTTGAGTTCAAAATTAGCAAGTGCTCTCAATAATGACTAACCCTGCCTTGAAATACATTGACATTCATGTAAAACAGCATGTTGTACAAACAGATAATAGTGTTTCATCAACACAGGCATGTTTCTATCTGTTGAGGGGGTAACAATTATTGAGCTAAGTTATCAAACAAACAACACATCTGTTGATACACCACAGAGATCTGTGTCAGTGGATGATTGTGTGCAACTTGGTGCAGGTTTGATTTCAGCTCATCTTCTCTTTCACTTTGTACCTGAGTACACACAGGCAAGTACAGCTACCACAGACATGAAGTCACTCGAGTTATATCAGTCAATTGCTGTTGGATTGGCATTCTTATGTAATATCAAAATATAAATGTAATATCAGAGTAGACTACCTGTACTCCCAGAACCTTTTTGGGTGTGCATCTACAATTGGCTCTAACTACGACAATTCCCCAACAAAAATAAGATGAATAACAAATATTACAACATTTCTCCAAAGCAACAGCAGACTATAGCGTATTGCCTCACTTTTACCCTCCTGGCCTACCTTGGGCCCATCAGAATAGTGCAGAACGTCGAGGTATATTATTTTTGATTATTTTTTAATTATGTGTTTGTCCTTGGTGTTTGCAGTGTGAAACAGTCCCTCTTGGAAAGGGTTGTTTCATCTTACTTACCACTGCAATGTACTCTGTGCAGGGAACCTTTGAAATGCAAAAATGTTTGAAATGAGGAACTTAATTAACTAACATTGAAAAGAAAAGGAAATAATGTGTTAACATTATTGTGATCACTTTTAAATAAAAAAGGCCAAATATTTTGTGGAGGTATATGTTGTGAGATGTTTAGGTGACATCAAGCTGTGGAATGTGTTTGGTTTGCTGATAAAAAATATTTTACAAACATGGAGTAGGCTGTATATTTGCATCTGCAATATGTAGCCTACTTGACATTTACATACAAAACTACACATTTATGTAATTATACACTATATTTTAATATGTATACTGTATGTATATACACTATATTGCTAAAAGGTTTGGGACGCCTGCCTTTACATGCACATTAAGGTAAAAATTCCATTCTTCATCCGTAGGGTTTAAAATGGAGTTGGCCCACCCTTTGCAGCTTCAACTCCTCTGGGAAGGCTGTCCACAAGGTTTAAGAGTATGTTCATGGGAATTGTTGACCATTCTTCTAGAAGCGCATTTGTGAGGTCAGGCAAAGATGTTGATGACAAGGCTTGGCTCACAGTCTCCACTCTAATTCATCCCAAAAATGTTTTATCGGATGGAGGTCAGGACTCTGTGCAGGCCAGTCATGTTCCTACACACTAAACTTGCACATCCATGTCTTTATGGACCTTGCTTTGTGCACTGGTGTGCAGTCATGTTGGAACAGGAAGGGGCCATCCCCAAACTGTTTCCACAAAGTTGGGAGCATGAAATTGTCCAAAACTTCTCCGTATGCTGAAGCATTACCAGTTCATTTCACTGGGACTAAGGGGCCAAGCCCAAACCCTGTGAGCAATTTCTATAATTTTGAGCCTATTCACATAAATACATACTGTACGCACAAACATGTAAACCCCCACACATACAATTTACGGAGCCCGGGCTTTGTATAAGTATCAGATTATTTTTTAAATACGCAGATTTTTAACCTTGTAATACCACTTTGTTCTTCAAGGGGAAAGGCGAGTCACTAGTTTACAGGCAGAAAACAACAGAAGAAGAAGAAACTTAGGAATCGTGCCTGATCGTGCGGAAGATATACTGCCTGCTTGCATCCTATTGCTTTACTTTAAGTAAATGAAAAATGTTTCTTTCCACAAACAAAAAATATTGTGCATTGGAAACAGTTAATTGAAAAGTGGTTGAAAATTAGCGTGGTACGTAGTACGTAGGAGTGAATAAGCCTTTAGGTTAATATACTCAATGCCGGATATAGACTATAAAAAATATTGTAGGTGAATCTGTTAATTACACCAACATTGTTCTAGTGAAACTATAGCCTAGCTTGTTTATGTAAGACGTACCATAGTTACAGCCCGATCAATGTGCCAATGCACTGGAGTGAAGTTATTTTCAACGGATGAATCAGAGGTATCATACGTAAAAGGATTATACCTGATGCTGAATACAGTTCTTAATACAGCACACCATTGACCGTTAACAGTTGTGTGGTAATATATCATTTAGGTTGGATATTATCATGAGTTCTTGTAGTTTGTTATTTCGCCATGATGCGACTTTGTGTTCTATTTTCGGTTTGCCTTCAACCCCGACCACACAGAGATTGCTGACTGGGCCAAGTGTGACATTATAAGCAGTGCGCAAGAGAAGCACATGTGCCAGGCCATCTACAATAATTTGGCTGGCTACGAGTTTCTAGCGACTGTCGTGATCTAATTTATCCGGCAGGAATTAAGGACACCTACACGTAGGCTTCTAATAATATACCTTGTATAAATAAAATGCAATGATGAGTCCAAAGTTACAATTTGCCACGGCCGTTGTCTGACAAACCACAAAGTAACCATGTCCCCTGAAAACTGAATCAGCCCCGTTAACCACACCCTCTCCACCTTATATAGCCACCCATAGCCACTCCTACTAGTTCCCTGAACAGGACATAAACATTACCCCTTCCGCCTTTCTGCTTCTGCTAACATCTCGTATCTGATATAACTTTATACATCACCCTCTATTGGCCAGGAAATTAGTAGTAATAATGGTAACGTAGATATAGGCTTGTACACGTACATAAATCATATAATAACAATAAAAGAACAGATAATAAAAGCATAACAAATAAAGTAACATTATTATAATCTCACACGACACATATCTGTGTGATCGGGGCCTACCAGTAACTAAACCAGTAAAAACGCCGCCCTGGTTTTTGTGTTTCCTGACGCCTGGCTTGCGATCGCTGCCTCAGACACATTAGACTTGCCTGAAAACCATAGCCTATACCGTTCCATATGACGTTGATTTGGCTGGATGTTTTCCTGTTGATATGGCACAGGGATATTATTAAATATCAGTGTTTCAGCAGTTTAATTGAATTGTGCTATTCTTGACTTGATTGTATTAATAGGCTAAATCACATGTGTAGCCTATTGGCTTCTTTTATTACTGTATGACTGTAATGTTAGTGTAATGTTTCATCTGTCTGCAATCACCCTCACCCTGCGCTGTTACAGTTAGACTATGTGTGTAGATACATAAGCGGATTGACTGAGAAATTGGCGATAAGAGCAGGACTAAAGGGTGAACTTATGATGCCACAATATTATGGTGAAATGATGACCCCCAATGGTTTGGAGAATATGGTATTTTATACATAGAGCACCTTTAAAGTTATCATATTTGATGGAGAGACAGTGTTTCCAGTTGAAGTGATTCTTGTTTATACAACACACTGCGGCGCTTAGCAACATTTTGGCCTTCTGATTAGTCAGATTGCCTATCAATCAAACTGGTGAAAGGTCCACTTCAAGCTGGTTTGCAACAGCTGGGATAACAGCATGTCATGGAGAAAGATTGATCATTTCCATCCTTTCTTCTTCATTCCTTCTTTCCTCCCTCCCTATCTTCCAACATCCCAGAAGCTGATTACAATTGGAGCAGATGACAAGCAGATCTTAAGGGATATAATGTTCTATTAAGACAGGGGAGGCTAATTACAGATAAATGTCACATTAGCTGTGTGAGAGCGGCAGACCTGGAGTGAATAGGTGCCAGAGAAGTGGGTGGAAAAAAGGGGGCGCTGACACTGTGCAGAAGTGATGGGAGGGGGGGCGGGGGGGTCATTGTAGCACTGTCCAATATAATTTACTCATATTAGCGGTAACTTAAAAGGTTCAAAAAGTCTCAGATGTATTATAATAATGTTAATTGACAATACCTTGTTCATGTAATGACATTAGCATAAAGGTTATTACATCATAATGTACATTAAATAATATATAATATAGAAATATAACATATAAAATACATAATATAAATATGTATATATATATATTAGCTGACAATATTTTATTTCTTGTACGACATCAAGGACTTGACGTCCAAACATACACATCATATGCTACAGTATATATAGCTTCTTAGCATTTGACCAACGTAAGGGCTGGTTCATAGTCTACGCAAGCTACGTGGACACAAATGCATTGAGTTACACAAGGAGGGTTTGATGCGTACTTCCGTAGCAAAATGTGTTCATAAATCACAAACTTGTTTACCATTGCCTAGCAACACAGGATGTGTAACTTGGCGAACATACTGTATGTGCACGGGTAAAATGTACTCTTTGGCGGTTTTATACAGAGATTCTTCGCGGTTCTAGTGTTACAGTAATAAATTAGGATCTATATCCAGATCTCCCAATTGATTTCTATGAACCGCTTTGATGCTTTTTTTAAATTACACACTTGTCATAAATAGGCAAAGGACTTTTTAGGCCTGCTCTGAAGCCTGCATCAATCAAATCCATCTGGGGACTGTCCAATGGCACCTTTAGACTAGAACACATTTCATGTAATACAGTTTACAGTAATACAAGTTTCTTATTCGCTTGTTTTGATTGTAGAAAATCACAGTATGCTTACTTTATCACAGGCACACAACAAACATAACTAGGGCAGTTTTAATCCCAAACTCTCTAAAAGAAAAAAACGTTGGTTCTCTCTCAAACACACACACACACACGTACACATAAGCACAGACATATAGAGTATATACAGAACACCCAAAGATCTCAAAGTATATGGGTGTATGAGTGCCACTGGATGAAATCTGATGTGCTGGCAGTGCATTTAACTGCATGCTTTACTACAGCTCTGAAACTTACCTGGCACACACTCACAGATACACAAACACACCTACACACACTCAAACCTCGCAGATGGAGGGGTTGGAATGGAGAATTGGAGTGCCTTGCCCTCCAAGGACCTGGGAGGACAGCTTAGGAAGTGTGCCGTGGAACTAAAGCTTCCACTAAGGATATGAAAGAGAGGGAGTCAAGAGAACGGGCGCCATGTTTTATGTAAAAGACAAAGGGATAAAAACATTCAGACGACCGTATAAACGGCAGCAGTGAAGGCGAGAAAAAAGAACAGGCAATCTGAGAATAGTGGCTTGGCTGCCATCCAGGGCACAAATACACACACACAGCCTCTGTCGGCTGGATATGCTCGCTGGCTTGGAAGGACAACAGGGGTCGGGATTTGGCCATCAAGGGTGCAAGCTGTCAGTGTCCCTCTTCATCCTGTCCCCTGGTCTGTCCCACCAAATCCCTGGGTTGGACATCAAGGCCATTGTGATCTGATTTCATCCTGTTTATCTAGTTCAACATGCCCAGCCGCAAGAGGTTTAGGGCACCAGAGATGTTTTCTCCTCAACTGCTACTGGGGAAAACAAAAATCGCTCTTGCCACTTGTACTGTAGAAAAACACATCCAGACAAATGCACCTTTTTACTGGACTACATCTGAAAGAACTAGCTCTGAGAGAGTGCTTATAGGTCTGGATTTCTTTCATACATACCTGTTGCACTACCATTTGTATCAGTTACATTCTGTGCAGTATGCACATCACATTCCTTAAGGACATTATTAGTTAGGCTACAATTATTTTTGAAGATTGAATGATACATCATATTGGTAATGTGTCAGCCCTTATAGCATGATGCTTCTCATTAATACATTATGTTGTTTCTTATTACTGGGGTATGATTTGTTCACCTATTGACAAATGTCATGTTACGTAAAAGTGGCTTTGGATAAAAGTATCTGCAAAATCCTGTAAATTGAATCATTAACATGATCTTTTGGACCAGCTTTACTGTAAATTTCATCTCTCTGTGGTTCTACAAAAAATGTATATATTTTACACTATAATCAGCACTTTGACATCGGCTTAATAGCTTTTCACTCCAGCTGAGGACTGCCCTGTCAAATGCAATATTTTATAAGATAGCATAAAACTAATATTTTCTATAACTATATTGGAGTAATTGCAAAAAATTACATTGATCCTTGAGTACATGTTAATGTGTGTGTGTGTGTGTGACCCACAGAGCATGTGTTGTGTTTGGTCTGAGATGCTAAGTGCAACATAGTGGCAGAAAAGATCATATTGTACATACTGTATGTATATAATGTACTGTATACTAAGAGAAACAACCCCTAAACTCTATTGCAGGGCTACACGGTGGCCAGTGGTCCAGGGTTCGAACCACAGTGGACCCTGTGTGGAGTTTGCATGTTCTCCCTGTGTCTGCGTGGGTTTCCTCCAAGTGCTCAGGTTTCCCCCACGAGTGGCTGCCCACTGCTCCCTTAGGGTTGGGTTAAATGCAGAGAATGAATTTCTCCTAAGGGGGATTAATAAAGTATGATTTCTTTCCTTCTTCCTTACCTCACATGCTGATTTTCAGCAATAAATAACTGTTATTTCATTCTTATTTATTTTTTATCAGAACATTTGAACTGTGTCTAAAGCTGATAGACAGCTCTACATGGCTTCTCAATGTAGAGCAGTTTGCATCTTCTTGTGTATAATTTCCCTAGCCACAATTATTCACCTTTTTCTGTGTAGTGAGGTATTTTGTCTTGCAATGGAAGCAAATATAAGAAACTGTATACAGTAGTTTATATTGCTAATCATTGAAAATAATAGTTTTGAGGGGTCTGACCCATGTAAGCAGAAATATACAATATACAAATACAAAATACATATATATTATACAAGTATAAAGGTCTGACCCCTGCTGATTCAATCCTTCATTACCTTTAACCCAAAATTGGCACATCATGATAATTTAACACAGCAATCTGTCTGTACTGGCTTAGATACATTTCCTAAACTGTGACAGACTGTAAACTCAACTACTAACAACTTTAAAGAGCAAAGTCTACAATATTGTTACATAATGTAAATACTTTTGTTTGTTTACCATGGCTGAATAATACATAGAAAATTAGTCCTTGAGTTTAATTTAAACCATAAATGCCGTATCAGTTTTGCCATGACAGTTGCCTAAAGGAATAAAATAGGGTTTTCTCAGTTGCCAAAAGATTTATGTCAAATCAAAGAGAATTGAAAGCAGCTAAATGTTCCTTGCACCCAAACAGTGCACTGTCCAAACAATGGTATTATTCAGGGAACTGAGGCACTATAATGCAATTGAGGAGTTCCCTTGGTGTGTGTGTCTTATTGAAAGTACAGATTTGTATAAAGCTTTAAAACCTATTAAAGATAATACTACTTTAAAATGGCATGTCTTAAAATATCTAAATAAACTAAACCACAGAGCACATAAAGCATCCTACAACCCCTCAGGGGTCTCAGTCACCCTTATACCAACTTGATTTATTAATTAATAGTTTATCGCCTTAGCAGACAGACTAATGTGTTTATCACCTACATCCGATACTAATCAAACATTGGGGCTGCTTTCATCTGTGTTCACAGAGATACTCTGCTGTGTTTGCAGACAGACAGGCTGGCAACAGGCTAATCTCCCATTGAGACGATACATTGTGACTGCATGTCAAAGGCAATGTTTAATTTTCACGCATAGGCATATATTTCAGGGGGGATGTAGGGGATGTGTCCCCCTCAAAATTTAGAACAAGCAGTATTTATGATATATGTATTTGAAATACAAAATTGTATTTTAAAATGTGTATTTGATAGGGTTGTTGAAAATGGCTTCATATTTTGTATCAAAATTCTTTAGTGTGTTGTAGTTCTAAAGCCTGTTTCCTGAGTTCCCACCATCCAACTTTGGTCTTTGTGTATTCTGTGGTTGAAAAGTACAATCACAATCAACCACTGGTCTACACAGAACTTCAGCGTTGTAATCACAACATTGACTGTGATGATGAATGCACTCTCAAGGTGTAATTAATAAGCCTTAAGTGGCTAAGCCATGGTGACCTATATCCAGGAAGCGGTGCCAGCTCTATCAGTCAAAAATATGGACACTGCTTGGCACCACCTCCCCCATCCCACCCTCCAGCCCCACTCCAATTTCTCATCTGACTTTCAGTGGATATTGATCTCCAGAGCTAGGATTCTCCACGGGATGGATTGCATGGTGCCACACTAATGACAACCTCCATGCACCGTTCTATCCATGCTAAACTTTATACTGTACAAGACCATCGATAAACAGAGAGAACAAGATAAATAAAAGAAAGAAGGCAAAAAGGGGTGATACCAGCTGCATGGACCAAGATACAAATATTTCTATGATCACCATAACACCGCCTTGTCCATTATACAGTATTAAAAGAACTACAACTTAAAATATGTAAAACATAATGATGTTGATGTATAGTACCTAATAGATAATGATACCCAACAATATATATGTGCATCTGGACACCGCATGCCCATCTTGCATGTGTTCAGCATCTTGTATTTCTCTCTATAGCTCCCGATGTAGCTATCACACAGCCAAACACACATTTCTGCTTTCTCATTTAAATACTATGAATACTATTTTTTTAAACCTATTCTGCCTCCACAGCTGAATGTGCAGGCATAAATCATTGTCAGTAAGTGTCCCTGATCTGCTATAGATGCCAGGTGGAAGTAAGACGTGTAAACATCTTCAAGGATGCTGCGTATTCAGAAGAGCCACCTGTTGTTTATTCCGGTAGACCATAGCCTTCTGTTTCCATGATCAGCAGCTCTTGCTGTATCTCAAAAACATCGCTGTGACACACCACAAAAAACAGCTTGAACATCAAGATATTTTAAGGAAGAAAATACATCCCTAATAATGCTAGATAAAATAAAATGCTATGGAACACTGGGGTTAATACTGTATATATGTAGAACAGTATTTAGGTTTTGTATTTGGTTTGTTCTTTAGATTAAAGCTACAATCCTCCACTATCCAGTTTATTATATTTTGGAAACAAAGTATGGCAGTATAGCTGTATACTGTATATGCTAACTGGTGAATTTCAAATTATAAACTGAATCTACATCAGATCTGCAGAGGGGATGACTTTGTATGAGAATCAATCTTGATGAGGTCAACAAGGTTGAAGGTCAAACGTTTGAACCAGAAATGTTCATGCCTTGAATGCAGCACTATTCCACCAATCACAAGTTGCCGCACCTACTGTAGCAGGATGTTAATAGCATTTTATATTGGTCATTTCAAAGTTTGTGAAATGTATTTATGAATACATAATATAATATGACACATATCAGTACTTCTGTCTGAGTACTATTATTTTGACTTATATGTATTTGATATTAAATGTTCATGAGAAGAAATATACATTTAATAATACTTTTTTTTTTTTTCAGGACGCTATCAAACCACTCAAGGACATCTACTGTACATAGGCAGATATAAAGATCAATATAACACATTGTGTTAAGATACTGTATATACTATGATATTAGTAATTTTATGGTTTCGATTGGCTGGCTGACCTTATGACCTATATTATTATTATTATTATTATTATTATTATAGATGAGCCTTTATTACTATTAATTTAGCTCACCTGAGATAACAAATAAATACTTTCTTCTACTTTTACCTCATTCTCATTCTCCAGAAGTTAATTAATTTTGGACAGACAAACCTTTAGATCTTACAGCAGACCCTCCCGTATGTATTTTTGGATTGCTTTCAGCCAATTACAAACAAGCCTTTGATTTATCTCTGTCATTGTTTGACAGATGGCCAAGAACCAGTGTGGGGCACACTGCAGGGGGCCGACTCTGAGATGTCTGTTTCCCACTTCCTTCCTCCCATCTCTTGTATTATGTCACCTCCTCATCCTCACTGTTAAGTTAGCCAATGCGACTAAGACAATGCCAGCCCCCAGTTCTCCCCTGTATTAAACATGCCCATATGGGGTGGCTCTTGGTGGTATTTCTCTGGCCGAACTGACTGAGTGCTCTCTGTCTCTATATTTTCCTCTGCTTCTGTCTTGGTCATTAGACCATGGTATGCTGTGTCTTGTTAATCATTCTATGCTTATTGCGTCTTGCTTATAGTAACTTTTGTTAACTTTAAATTACAATTCAAATTGTTATACCTTTTTATACCTGCTAATATTTACACCATTTTTATTAATTAAATATACAATTGTTCGACAAAACATCTGGGACACTTCATTGGAGTTGTGGAAACTAGTCTCCACCAGAATATACATTTTTAGAAACAACATTCTTCATCTAATTTAAAAAAGAGATGGGTTTTGAGGAGATTAGCCAACAAGGTGACCGTAGTGGCATGCCATATGTGCAGGGAAAGGGTGTTCCAGAGTCTGGGGGCAGAGCAGCTGAAGGACCGAGCCACCATGGTGGAGAGGTGAAATGTGATCGGGAGGGATTATATGGCAGGAGAAGGTCATAGAGGTAGAAGAAAGCCATATTGTGGAGGGCCTTGTATGTGAGGAAGAGAATCTTGAAGTTGATACAGAATTACACAGAAAGCAAATATAGCTGAATCCAAATAGGAGTGCTGTGATCTGTTGACCTTGTATTGGTGAGGATTCTGGAAGCAGAGTTCTGAAATTATTGGAGTCGATTGATTAATTTAGTGTGGATGCCAGAGAGTAGAGAGTTGCCGTAATGTAGGTGGTAAGTGACATAGGCTTGAATGAGAGTTTCAGTACTTGAGTAGGAAAGTAAAGGACGAAATCTAGATATGTTTCGGAGGTGGAAGAAAGATGCCCGGGTGATGGTTTTGATGTGTGATTCAAATGAAAGGGAGACTTTTGGCAGTTGTTGACAGTGAAATGGGAAGACCAGCAATGTTTAGGCTGGGGTTGTGTTATGTGGAGAGAGTGGATTTGGAGCCAATGAGCAGGACCTCTGTCTTGTTGCTGTTAAGTTTGAGCGAGTTTAGAGTCATCCAGTTCTGAATGTCCTGAAGGCAGTTGGTTAGGGAGATGGGGGGAGATGGTTGAGGTGGGTTTGGTAGATATGCAGAGCTTCAGCGTAGCAATGGAATTCAACATTATTCCCAAGGGTAGGAGGCATATGATGAATGGCAGAGGACCCAGACCAAGCCTTGAGGGACACCCAGTGAGACTTCCTCACATCTTGATCTGTGGAATTTCAGGTGGATGAATTGCTATCCTGGAGAACCAGGATAGTGCAGATCCTGCAATACCAATGCCAGCCAGACACTCCAATAGAAGTGGGTGGGAAATTGTGTCAAAGGCTTCAATCAGGTCAAGGAGAACAAGAATTGATAGGAGGCCGGACTCAGCTGCACGGAGGAGGTCATTTGTCATTTTTACAAGAGCTGATTCAGTACTGTGTTTGGGACGGAATCCAGACTGAAACGAATCGAATATGTTGTTGGAATTTAAATGATTGAAGAGTTGAGAGGCCACCACACTCTCAAGTGTTTTGGAGAGGAAAGGAAGGTTGGAGATGGGCCGGAAGATGTGCCAGAAATGTTGTTGGGGTCAGCCACTAGGTTTTTGAGTGTGGGTGTCACAGCTGCAATTGTCAAGATGAGGGTATAAAGCCGGTGGCGAGTAAGGAGTTAATAGTGTCAGTAAGGAGGAGCAGGAAAGAGATGGAGGGAAGGCGTTTTTTGACGAGGCTATTGGGCATGGGATCAAGTTGGCATGTAGAAGATTTGGAATTCGGGATGAGTTTAGCAATGGAGCTTTCAGTGGCCAGAGTGCAGTCAGAGAGGCAGGAGGTAGAGGTGAAGCACAATGTGCACAAGTGGTCATCCAGGATGGATTCTCAGAAAGGGTGGTGAGTGGTTGTAGGTGTAGTTGAATCTCTAGAATTGTTTAATTGAAGTCCAGAAATTAATTGCACAATTCAGGCGTGGGGTCGGCGTGGGAGTTATCAGGAGGTTGGAGTAAATGTTTAACTTATGAAAAAATTACTGTTTTTATCAGATTTGATTATATCAGAATTGTGTGTAGATCTGGCTATCGAGAGGGCAGTTTTGTACTTTGAGAGGTGATCCAGGTACACTTGTAAATTAAATGATTCAACCTATGTATAGTGCCGTCAGGGGCCACACCTCCTTTCTTCACAGCAGGTGCCTGTCCGGCAGACGCTTGGCTGTGTCCCCAACACATCCCAAACACGCGTGTTTTATGTTGATTGTTTGCAGCTTTGTTGGTGTGGGGCTAGGTTAGGGGTTCCTTTCTTGGTTTGTCAGTTATTGTTCCCCTCTTTAGCCGTCAGGCTGCAATTTCATTTTTCTTTTTTGGACGGGGTGGTTGTCTGAAGCTCTACTAATAAATGCCGAGCAGCGGCTTGTTAGTTTAGCGTCATGTCTCGCTGTCTTAACCCCGACTGTTCGGCACTCGCCAACCTCGACATGTGACACATATCCATTGTGCTCTATGTTAAATAAAATGTTAAGCAGAAAACGAGCACAAATCAAATATTGTGACAGACACACATATTATTCCTAATATCAATTACTTTCCCTGCATACTGCACTTACTTACTTTATCAACCTGTTAATACTGTGTATAACTCTCTTGGCAACCTAACTAGAAAGCTCAATGTCGTTGGCATTTATCACTTTGTTAAAAAGGTGATTAAGCTCATTGCTTTCAGGGACACTTTTCTGTTTACTGGGGAGGACTGTGAATATATCAGCATTCACCTAGCATGCTATAAATAATCATGACATCTGTAGTAGTATGTAGTATGTTACATGCCATGAGATCATTAAATCGTTATAGTACTTTTCTTCATAACCTAATGTAGGCCTATTTCTGGCAAAGGGTTTAAAAAGAGCATTAAAATACTGTATTTTGTTTAGACAACAGAAGATCTCCTCTATTTCTGCAGCTAAAGCTACAGTACATTCTACCAAACCATAATCCAACCCCAGGAAACAGTTCCCTGTGTTTTCTTCCCTCCTCAGACCACCCACCCCTCCCCCACCACCTTTCCAGGCAGCTTATGCTTGTGTAACCTTCTTCTCAAAGACAGTGAATTACATTAACTGCTCTTTTGCTCCTCCCTGTATTCTATGTCCCACACTGCCTGTCAATGGTCTAACACTTTCTTCTCCCTCTCCATAGTTATAGAAGATGTTCTAACACATACTGTAGTATCCAACCGGGATAATACCAGCCCGATTGACCCCATCCACACATCTCTTCTAAAACCCGTTTAATATGATATCCCATTCCTCACCTCTCTGATAAACTCCTCTTTGTCCTCAGGATCTGCCCTAGCTGCCTTTAAAGTGAATATACGTAATATAGCCCTTTTCGCACATGCTGTATATCCCTGCATTTTACAGGAATCGTTCTGCATGGGGTCAATAGGAGCAAGGGTAGGTAGATAAGCCTGTATATCCATTCCCCAAATTTCACAACTCGCAACCTATAGTAACAATACAGGGAAATTGCCACTATGGAATGAAAGCAGAACCAATGCAGGGACATCCTTTATTCTGATGCAATACGTGTTCAGGTGGAGTAAGCAAGCCAATCACAAGACTGTATTTAAGTTACAGATAAATATTTTAAATGCCTTGAGTGAGTTATGTAGTTCTAATGGTTTTGCTATAATGGCTCCTCCTTGCACTGTGAACGTTTACATGTTATGTACAATTAAACCATGGCAACATCTAATGTTTGTGTAGTATTATTTTCAGCAGACTGTGTTTTTTTTATTGTTGTGACTTAGATGAAGTTCAGAGCACATTTTATGACCAATTCATCCAAAACTCCACTTAATTCCAAAGGGTTCACATACTTTTTCTTGCAACTGTATGTATATATATATATATGTGTATGTATATATGTATATATATATATGTGTATGTATGTATATATATATATATGTGTACGTATGTATGTATGTATGTATGTATGTATGTATGTATACATGTATGTATACATGTGTGTATGTATTTACACTACTGTTCAAACGTTTTGGGTCAACTAGACAATTTCATGTTTTCTATGAAAACTCACACATTCTTTCCTCAAATTAGTTGCAAAATGAATTGACGAGGTAAGAAATAATGATTTTTATTTGAAATAATAATTTAGTCCTTCAAACTTTGCTTTCATCAAAGAATCCTCCATTTGCAGCAATCACAGCCTTGCAGACCTTTGGCATTCTAGCTGTCAATTTGTTGAGGTAATCGGAATAAATTTCACCCCACGCTTTCTGAAGCACCTCCCACAAGTTTGATTGGCTTGATGGGCACTTCTTACGTACCATACGG